>JAQMYJ010000010.1:6406637-6419072 GCA_030014305.1 Clarias laeviceps
ATGTTTATCAGTACATTACAGAAAATAATGAACTTTATCACAATATGCTAATTTTTTGAGAAGGACCAGTATATATACACACACAGTATATAGCTTCATGTCTGTTCTTGCAGCATTGCATACAATTATAACATTATGTTATTGTAATAATAATAATAATAGTATAATAATACATCTGAGATACAACATATCTAAAACATGACCTCATGAATCATCACTTAAACTCGCAGCGTATTCTTTGGTTAATCACCTTCAGGCAGTGATTTTGAATTTTTCCGTAACACTGCGACTAACAAAAGAGGTGTTAAAAAAAGAGTGTGGGAAATGTCCAGCCAAAGCGGTACGTGGCTTGAAAACTTTTTTTTTTTTTTTTTGCGTATAACTTTTTTGTCAAACTAGCAGGCCAGTCAGCTAGTCAGTTAAGTAGCTACCTAGCTAGTTTGTGTAGCTAACAACAACAAACTGTCTGCCTAAAAATCCTGAAAGTTGTTAAAGTTTAAAATCTGTAGATGAAAATATATGTTATATGTTAGGCTACTATACCAATTTATGGCTCTTTTTAAAGCACTAGCCGATCTAGTATTTTGTTATATCAGTGTACAAGGGGCGGCAAGTGGTTAGCACTGTCACCTAGCACCTCCAGGGTCTGAGTTCGTTTTCCTAGCAGCCTTTAAGTGGATGGAGTTTGCATGTTCTCGCAGTACTTGATGGGTTTCCTCCAGGTACTCCAGTTTCCTTCCACAGTCCAAAAACATTCAGGTTAAGCTAATTGGCGTTCCCAAATTGCCTGTAGTGTATAAATGAGTGTGTGAGTGTGTGTTTGTGCCCTGAAATGGATTTGTACTCCATCCAGGGAGTATCCCGCCTTGCCTCCTGGGATAGGCTCCACGCCCCCATGACCCAATATACAGGATAAAGTAATATAGACAATGAGTGAGTGAGTGTCTAGAAGGATTTACCATCTTTATTTGATGTTTAAGGCAGAACAGAGGCTTTGTGGTTAGCACTGTCGCCTTGCACTTTCAGGGTCGGGGTTCAACTCCCACGTCGGGTCTGTGTGCATGGAGTTTGCATGTTCTTCCCAGTGCTTGGTGGGTTTCCTACGGGTTCTCCGGTTTCCTCCCACAGTCCAAAAACATGCAGATTAGGCTAGTTTGTGTCCCCAAATTGCCAGTAGTGTTTGAATGAGTGTGTGAGTGTTGACAGGAGGTTGTAAAATTAGGAATAAATACAATGGTCGCCACTGGCCTCATAGGACTACAGAGGTTCCTGGATAAATGGATTTATTTATTTATTTATATTCATTACTGTTACTGTTATAATCCTTTTTTTCCGTGTTATTTTCAGAATATCCAGTCTATATTTTAAACCTTGTCAAAATACCCCCGATGGCTTACACAGATATAGCTACCTCAATAAATCATTACCCATCTAATCTTCTTCTCATCAGCTGAATTCCTCCCCTTTTTTTGGGGGGGGGGGGGGGGGAATTTTGTGCCTAATTGCTACAGGCGTTTCTCATACAGTATCATGTTCGAACTGAATTCTGTGTCTGGAGGAGGCAGATTATCAGAAATCTAATAAGAAAGGATGGACACCTAGATCAGATTCCGTGAAGTGCCCCTAAACAGTACTCGAGGACTGGAGTGTAATTGTTTGTAATTGTAATTAATTAATGCTGGAGACTTTGTGGAGTCTGTTGGGAGTGTGAGGCGGGTGATCACGCTGTTCAGGGTTGGCTTGTCTCCCAAACTCCTCAGGCTTAACCTGAATCTTTCAGAGAGACGCCAGAGACAGGTTTGCGTGCATACCTGTGTTTTGCTTACATTTCATTTAAATGTTAAAGTAAAATTGTCTGTGTATATTGTAAATATTATTTATCTGGAAGCAGGGCTGAATCGTTTACCTCTTGAGACACGAATGTCCTCATAGGTGAATATGAAAATTTCTCCTGTATACTGATTCACGGGGGTTTGGATCCTATCCCAGGAGACTTAGGGCACAAGCCAGGTTACACCCTGGACGGGGTGCAAATCCATCGCAAGGCACACACATACACACACTCACACACTCATTTACACACTATGGGCGATTCAGGAATGCCAATTATCCTAATCTGCATGTTTTTGGACTGTGGGAGGAAACCGGAGTACCCGGAGAAAACCCATCAAGCATGAGAAGAACATGGCAACTCCATGACAAACATGACAAATTACTAATTACACAGTAAAACTAATTCACTAAAACACACTAATTACACATTACGTGTTGTTTTTTTTTATGCTTTACATTGTATATTTGTGTCAAAAGTATACAAGACTCACTTTGTCTGACTTACGGATGAATCCGACTTACAAACGTGCACCCTAACCGGAATTCGTTCGTAAGTCGGGGACTTTCTGTATAGAGAAACCGGAAAGCCCTCCATCCTTAAATCTCTGACTGTTACAAGTGTTGGCACTGTTAAATAGACATATCCTTAGATTGAAGAAAACCGCAACAAACCAACAAATGTGCATACTTTAACCTGTTTAATAGGAGCGTATAAATACTGTTAGCCAATTAACCAACTTCAGCAAGAATCTGGTGAACTTCCAAAGATGTTGTTTTGTGAATGCTGGCTTTTGAGCTGAAACCAGCTGGTTTGGCCGAACGATCCTTCCAGCGACCTTCCAGCACTGTGCTTGATAAGTAGCTTCTCGTTCCTCAGTCAATCTTTCCAAGGAGATTTACACGTCTATGAGAAAATAAAAAGTAAGTGCATAGGAGGACATTAACGTGCATATGGCGCCAGTTAAAACACCGGCACCTCTTTTTCTCGCGGTACCTCTCTCTTTATCTCCCGTTCTCTCACACTCTTTCTCTTTCACATCTTGTCAACAGCCTGTTTTTCCTTGGAGCGCTGCACAGCCCAGGGGTTGTGTTATGACAGAGATTCTTTTGTTTGGATTATGAGACAGCGGCGAGAGGAACAACAGTCCACTGCGCTGTTTTCATTGACAGTGGAACAATATTTTCATAAGGTGTTTCTCATCTCCTTCCGCTGGCCGATCAGAGAGGGACGACTGATTGAGACATGCAGGATCCATTTGCAACCCACACAAACACACTTCCTCGCCCTCCGCTTCTTGCACTGTTCTTCATAAAGCACTCGGAGTGTGCGGTTTGCTCAGAAGAGCATTAGCTAATGCATCTGGTAATTAGCTATAATAAGCAACGGCCAAAGTTAGCATTAAACGCCACAATCGGGATTACGTTCACATCGGCTTCGTGACATATTCCCACAGATTCATGTTTCAGAGAGACAACATGTGGAAGCCAAAATAGTTGAGGTTTGAACGCTGCTGGCAAACCCAACACGTTTTTTTGTATCGGCTTAAGCTCAGGGATTACCGTGTAGCAATTATGTCTTATTATTTTCTATTTTAATACTGCTTATGAATGTTTCAGTAATGATAGCAAAAGTAATTGTAGGAGTGACAAAGTGAGGAACGTAGGTAAGGTTTAAATATAGCTTTCTGTAGCTGCGTCTTTAACTGTTCTTTAACTGCTAACTGACACCTTTGGGCTTTTAATGAGATACTGGTATAAGCCTGACCGTGGTGGAGTGTGTAGTGATGCCCAGCCTGAGCTCAGGTTTCTGTTTGTGTACGTTAAGGTTTTCTCTGGGTTCTCGGGTTTCCTCCCAGCTTCCAAAAACATGCCGGCAAACGAAAACCCACCTCGCGCCTCGGGATTTCACTTGATACCATGCAACTGTGACTCATGGGGAAGTGATCTGATATTTGACGATACCTACAGTATAATCTGCTTTGACACATTATGATATTTGATTTGATTTTAATTTACTGTGTAGCTTCTGATCATCATGTGACCTACTTTGCTTAAAATCTAAGGACTTTTTTGCACATTTACATTACTGTGTGAAAGTACTGTAAGAGGCAGGGGACCCTCTGGAAGGCCTGCCAATCTATCGAAGGGTGCACACACTGACACAGACTTATTGTGACTGCGAATTACTTTGCTTTGAATACGTTGTTTGTCATTTTTCAATAATAATCAACTTATAATTACTGCATTGATTATTTAAGTAATTGCCTTTTAAATTGATGCTTTGATTCAAATCTCATCGTTACACCCGTAATTAGCTTAGTTTTGTTCCTTTGGGTTTATTGTAATCATACAGCCAGTCCTGGTTGGCCGTGATACAAACATACTCAAACACTTCACTAATTGCATTCAAAGGTCGGAAAAGGCCAAGAAAACATTAACATTCATGCATCTGGCATCTTGTCCGGCGACTTGCATGCTCTTCATATTCAGGCCCTGACTCAGGTCAAAGGTCAGCCCTTTAGGCTGCTGTGCGTTTTCTATGAGGACTAATGAGAAATTCATTAACGATTCATAAAGAGGTAAGTGGTCAAGGCTGGTGGTTTAATTCCGATCCAATAAAAGAGCTCTGCAATCCATATCTCAACATTTTACTGTAACGCTGGCCTCAAGGAAGCATGACAGGGAAGTAGTTGTCGAAGATATTGCTTAGGAAACTCTGCCACCTAGTGGAAAGATGGAGCTACAAGCAGAGTCTGGTTTCATAATAGTGACAGATGATAAATGTTTTTCATACTAAACCCTGCCTAAAAGCAGCATGTGTGTGAGCAAGAATATTTCCTGTCCACCAAAAATAACTTGTCCTGTTTCTAAAATAGTGCCCTACTCCGTGTTCCCTATAAATGTCAGAGTGGACTATTGATATTCTCTACCATCTAGGGTACGCCATTCATGCGCACACACGGGATAGTTTTCATAGCTACAAAATGCCAAAAATAGTGCGGCATGTACTGAATTCTTTTTTCTTCCTCTTCTTCTTCTTATTATTTATTTTTGTTGTTGTTACATTCTGAAATTAAAAGGATTAAACTGAATTAATGTAATATTTAATTTCATTAATAATAATGCCTAATTAAAAATATTTTGATAATAATAATAATAATAATAATATCTAATTTAAAAACATTGTTTTTGGCTTCATGTCTAATTAGTGTGAACACTTACTAAAAGAAGCAAAATATGGTGTTTAATCAAAACATTTACACATATCATAATAATAATACTAATAATAATACTAATAATAATATAGGTGTTATTTTATATATATATATATATATATAATTTCCCCATATTTCACTTCCAATGTGAATTTTTTTCTCTCTTTATATCTCATTTTCAGTCCAGTCCCTGTATCAGAGCAGTTTCAGAGGAATATTTTTTGTTTATAAAGCCACACGATGACTTGTGAATCATTCAAGCCTAAAAAAACATCTAATTTAAGGCATGACCCAGTGAGAAACAGGTGCAGATGATGACAGATGATCAGGCCGGTGATTAGTATCCTGGTGATGCTGAATGCTGAGTGGTTGGAACAGACAAGAGGGGAAATGAGGTCGCTGCTACAACTTTGTAGTAACTGTCCCATTAAAACATTTACTATAAAACATTACTATTTACATTGGACTTTACAAATGGTGCATAAATTTCGACCAAATTGACCAGAAATACCTTTAACAGAAATGTACAAACCATTGTTGGCTAGTCAAAATGCTTAGTATGTTATAAAATGTGTGTAGTTTCTGCAAGACATGTTCAAGTCAAAACAGGACCTGTGATGATGAACTTTTTTGGAATGAAGGAGTAAAACTGATTGACATTTACAGCAGACTTCTAGTACAGTGATTAGACTCTTAGTCTGCAGTAAAACATTGTAATGGTGCAAACGCTTGAAAGAAGGCTGTATGTCTTGTGAATGATGATCCCAGTTGAGGTGGCTCGGAGCTCACTGATCCTTTAAAATCCTTGAAAAATGACACAACATTGTGGCATTTAATTATTTTCCTAAAACAGCATTCCTCCAAGCGGAGTTCCTGACTGTACCTACTGCTGTGGTACTGTATATTCACACAATCAGGTTTTAATACTGGAAAGAATATTGCTGTTTATTCAACTCAACATGGATTAGAGGAAGAATTAATAAAACTGTAGAGTGCAGAAAACTGCGAATGGACACCAGCAAGATGCTGTTTTTTGAATACAGTGCTGCATGTTACTCTATAATCTCCTTTGAAGCTTCAACTTCCTGTCTGGCAGACCACAAGCATTCTGGATTGGGAGGACATTTCTCATCTTCCCTTACTTTTAGCACTGGCGCTCCTCAGAGTTGTGTCCTGAGCCCCCTGCTGTATTCACTGAACACATGTGACTGCGTCGTCACTTCCAACTCCATCATTACGCTTGCTGATGACACTGTTGTGCTGCACCTGATCACTGATAACAATGAGAAATTCTACCTAAAATTTTGCTTAACGATTATAAACCTGAAGTACTGATGTAAGGAGAACAACATTCTATTAAATGTCAAGAGAGGAATCACCAACCCATTATGGTCAACAGGACAGAAAACACATTTTCCTCTATTTCGGTCTTTTTATCACACTGTCATGTTCCTGCCTCATCAAAAGCGTGGGGAAGAACATCTTTCCCACCTCGGACGTCTGGAAGACTTTACACTGCCCTCTAAGGTTCTTAGTAAGTTTTACACCAGCAACCTCAAGAGCTTCCTGACAGGAAACAGCTAAGCGCACCATTCACACTTTATCTACAGCAGGTGGTGCTGGAACACAGAGCCTGGAAGATATCGACGGACCTCGGGCGTCTAGTGTTAATACATCTAGTTAATGAATATAGTGAGTGAGCGAGAGAGAGAGAGAGAGAGAGAGAGAGTCTACAACCGAATTAAAGTGTTAAGTGACTTTTTATTCATGCCTTCATTTAATCCATTAAACATATATTTATATATATTTATGTATAAATTCACAGTCAATCCATATAAAAAGGGAAATGTATACAAGAACATCATTTACAAATACTCATTCAGAAACAGGATTAAAGGGTAAAGAAAGGCCCCTCTGATGCATTCGGTTATCACTCATCAGGCTTCGCTATACAAGACTTTTATATATAAATGGTGACATCACATAGTTTCAACAAAAAAAAAAAAAGAATAAAAGGGTGCAATAGAAATACTGAGCAAATACTTGACGTGACATAAAATGCACATACAGGGCATGATATCATTTCTTTCTTTCTTTTTTTCCCTTAAATGTACAGACATCTGCTACACTATATTTGTGCACAAATTATGCAGTTTAAATGAAAATCTCTCTCTCTCTCTCTCAAGTGACAGTACACGGATTCAATAATAATAATAATAATAATAATTAAAGTTACTTTTATAATAATAATAATAATAATAATAATAATTAAAGTTACTTTTGATAATAATAATAATAATAATAATAATTAAAGTTACTTTTGATAATAATAATAATAATAATAATAATACTAATGCCTTATTTAAAAAGATTGTTTTTGACCTCATGTCTAATTTGTGTGAACTCCACAATCAAAGGTGTGCAAAGTTTAATTCATTTTTTTTTTTAATTAGGAAATGATATTTAGTGGATGGAATCGCGTTGACTTGTTCACACTGAGGTTCATACCCTGTTAATTTATCCGTCTGTGTTTATGATTTGCATGAGATCAGATTTTTTTTCTATCTCTGCCCTTCATTTTTTTCACAGTTCATGACTGGCACTGACGCAGTCAACAAACAAACAAACAAACAAATGACGATTTACATTACAAGTTTCATACTGGCTAAAACAAACTGGTGTAATACTCTTAAACTGGGTTCTAATATTGCAATGAAATGACATAATTATAAATGCTGATTATGATCGATATGCCCTGCGATATGCGCTGGTATTATTTAATAATCGCCCCCCCCCCCCTCTCTCTCTCTCTCCTTCATACTTTGCAATATTTTACAATATGATCAGCCTCCTTACAGATACAGATAAATATTACACATAGATATAGAAATGTATTCTTCAGGATATAAACAGTAAAAACTGATCAGCACTCCTTCTCTTCATTCATGACCTGATTGTTTTCCCTCTCCTGATACCGTGAGCACATTCAGGGAAAGGACCAGCCTTTCCCGGGCCACATCCTGACTCTGTCCCTCTAAAACTGCTCCATCCGTGTGTGTGTAAATGAGTGAGTGTGTGTGTGAGTATATGTGTGTGCACATGCGTGTGTGTGTGTGTGTGTGTATATGTGTATCCTCAGACCAGGGCGTGGCGGCGGCGGTGGAGTGCCAGGTGGTCCGAGCGGGAGAAGCTGCGCTCGCAGTCACCACACTTGAACGGCTTGACCCCTGTGTGCTTGCGGTAGTGGCGTGTGAGCTCATCCGAGCGCGCAAACTTCCACGTGCAGCCGTCCCACGTACACTTATAGGGCTTCTCACCTGAGGGACAGAAAGTGGATGATGTAAATGAAAATGTGAGGATTTTTAGACACTCAAATGACCTTAAATGCTCAAATGACCTTTTTGCCATTTTTGACTTTTTAGACCTCATTTCATTCTATTTCTTCATTTCAATGCTTTTCACTGGCTCCGCCCCCAGCTAGAAAAATGACACATGTTTCTTTTACTTTACTCTCAGACCACATCATCACCAAACCAATGAAATGTCATTTTCCCCTCTAGATTTTCTCCCTAATTTAGTCATATCCAATTCCCCCATCACTGGGCTCCCACATTAAGGCTACTACGACCAGTCAGGGAGGGAGAAGACTATCACGCGTTTCCTCCGAGTCACGTGACGCCACCAACCACATCTTTTCGAACTGCTCACTCCCGCACCATTGGGATTGGGATAGAACAAGGTCAGCGGTTCGAACCTGAGCTCAGGTGGCTGTTCAACTAAAAGTTCAGTGGTTCAGTGGAGGGTTTCTTGCTTTCCATGCAGTAGGCCCGGGTTCACTTCCCACCCAATACTCCAACCCCAGTTGCTGTGTGCAATGCAGGTCCCAAGCCCAAATAAAATGCTAGGATTATGTAAAATGCGCGCCAAAGTTGTTGTGCAGATCGTATGGTCTGCTGTGGCGATCCCTTGATGGGAAGACATCAAGTAAAAATGGTGAGCAAAGAAGTGCACAAAACCAGTACTTGAGTAAAAGTAGAGATACCCTAGGTAAGCTATTGCTCAAGTAAAATTTACATTTCTGCTTAAGTAAAAGTACTTTAGTTACTTAAGTCTTTAAATAAATAAAGTAAGAAGTCATAGTAAAAACATTTTCTCTGTCTCTTTATCTTTTTCTATTTTTTTCTCTATTTGTGTGTACGTGCGTTTGAGCGTGCACGCTTCCTGACTGTAAACGTGCCGTTTTCGTCGCAGTCTGAAACCATTTCCTTTTCTAATTTCAAACACCTGCTGAGGGAAGACAAACCACGCAGTTATGCATAATAGTCAGCAGGTGTCATTCACCACACATCACCAGGTTTATATAACGCAACACCATGCACAAAGGTAATGAAGTACAAATTAAAGATATTTGCTGTAGGATGCAGTGGAGTAAAAGTAAACAGTATCCATTTATTGCCCAACTCTACACCCTACACTACTCAAGTGAAGTACATACTGTACATCAGAAGCCCCACCGACTCACACTATCTCCTTCAGCTACAACAGATTTCATGAGTACGTTCTCCTTTCCTGATTGAACTGTTCCTCATGTTCCGTCACTCTTTATTAGGTCTGGGTTGCATGTCTTGTTACTAAGCTTCGTGTCACGTGATGTTTTTCCTTGTGACAGATGTGTCGTGTCAGGTATGATGTTTTTCCTTGTGACAGACTCACCGGTGTGTGTCCTCCTGTGAGCTTTGAGGTGAGAGCTCTTGGTGTAGACCTTACTGCAGCCCTCGAACTCGCAGCGATGGATGCGTCTCCTCTTGGTGTCAGGAGACTCGGGTCGCCTCGGCCTTCGCATGCTCTCGATGCTGAACGGCAACATGGAGCTGCAACGACAATGAGGAATTGCTTAGAATGTAATAAAACGGTAAATATTAAGAAAAGCATACACACAGTGAATGAAGGCAGATCCTTATCAATAAATACAGACATATAATAAAGGAAGGAAAAAAAACAAGAAGTAAAAACAGGTGAGGGAGTGCAGGCAGAGTTGATTAGGAGGTGGATAAATGGACAATGAAGAAAGATAATTTAAAGGAAGGAAAGAAAGACAAAATTAGATTAACTAAAAAGAGGAAAGAACCCAAAGGGAAACAGAAACAGTGAAATCATTAAAAAGAAAAATAAGGAAAGAAAGTGAAGAAAGAGAAAGGGGAGAAAAGGAAAATAAATAAATAAAATAAGGAAAGAAACAAAACCTAAAGCATATACAAAGGAAAGAAAGATAGGAAGGAAAATTAAAAGAAATTGGAAAAAGTGAAAATGAAGAAAAAAGAAAAAAAGAAAGAAAAATATGAAGGTGAGAATGGAATGAAGGACAGAAAAGAAATGGAGGAAAAAGAGAAACTAAGAAGGATGGAAACAGATCAGGAAGAAATATGAAGGGAAGGAATAAGTAAAAAAGGAAAGGAAAGAAAGGGAGAAAGAAAAAATAAGATAGAACAGATAGAAATGAGGAGTAAAATGTGAACAGAAAAGAAGGGAATTCAATAAAATACAAAGAAAAGAAAGGGAAAAAATGAGAAAAAAGTGAGAAAAGACAAAAGATCCAAAGAAAAATAGATACAATGAGAGATTGAGCAAAAGGCAAGAAAGTGAAAACAAAGAGAAGAAAGTAAAAGAGAATGAAAGGAAATATAAAGGGAAGGAAACAATAAACGGGAAATTGGAAATATTTTTAGAGAATGACAGAAAGAATGGGAGAAAAATTAAAAGAAATGGATATACAAACAAACAAGCTAACAGTTAAAAGAAAAAAAAAAGAAATATTTGAGATTCTTTATTGTCACTATACATTACTGCAAAATTAGAGCAGTCCTTGCAGTGCAAATAAACTTTCAATTTTAAGAATTGAAATAAATATATAAAAAGAAATAAAGAAAGAAATGAAAGGATTAAACTCGAGGAAAGTGAAATGATTACAGTATTACAGTACATATTTTAAGTAAGACAAAAAGGGGAAAAGCATTAAAGTGATACAGTAATAACATTTTACTTGTTAATTTTGATAAAAGTAAAATTTTATTTTTAATTATAGAATTATTATGATCTTTAATTTGGACAATTTTAAATCATTTTATTTATCATAATTTATATTATTTATAATATTTTTTTCAGTAAACACCCTGACACCATCAGGAATAATCCAGAGATATCTCATAAAAGAGCTACTTTAAGAAACGGTATTAATAACTCTGGTCACTAGAGGGAGCTGTGTTTCTATTTAATTTCCCTCATGTAGCTCCTCCCTGAGGCTGATCCACTCACAGCTGAAGAAGGAATGTATTTATTCATAAACAATATTCGAAAGCCATAAACAATTTCCACATCAAACTATGAGAAGATGAAAGAAATGAAATAAACAATGTCTGAACACACACACATACACACACACATAGACACACACACACACAGACAAAGCCCATGGATTCTGGATCAGTGGTTTGAGTCAGACGGCCTATATCTGAAGAAGTTTGGGAGTTGCTCCTCACCCCCTGCAGACTCACTTCCTGTTTCTCTTGGGCCGCAGGATACATTACTTGTGTGTGTGTGTCTCTGTGTGTGTGTGTGTGTGTGTGTGTGTTAGATGTGGAAAGGGGAGAACGGCCACCTGTGGCTGTTGGCAGCTTGAACTCTTCTGGGAGCCCAGAGGAGATGGAGGGAAAAAAAGAAGCACTCAACTCCCACATCTCCTCGTCTCTCTTTCTTTCTCCAAACAGAGAGGAGAAAAATGATTCACAGAGACACGACCGAGCGAGCCGACAGAGCAGAGGGCCGTCTTCAGCCTGGCTTTAAGAAGCTCTGACATGTCTCTGTCTCGGGAGATCCTCAAATCTTTTTGATGCTGGATTTGGAGATCATCAGCAGATTTTCAGCCTTTACACATGAGGAAGTGTGTAGTGTCTGGGTCACAGCACACAGATGTCGTAGTAAAGCAATCGTTCCGTGCCAGTACACTGAGGCAGGAACTAGGAGTTAAATGAAATTAAATATGCCCCGAAAGAAAGAAGAAGAAAGTAAAAGGAATGAAAGAAATGAAAAGGAAAGAAAAAGAAAAGGTGTGAGCTGATGGAGATATCAGTTGATGGAGTTTCATGGGAGTATGAGTAAGCTGATGGAGGTGTGACCAGTTGGAGGTCTGATGGATTGTGAGTTGATGGAGTTGTGAATTCATGGGAGTATGAGTTGATAGAGGTGTGAGATGATGGGGGTGTGAGAAGATGGAGGGGTGAGTGATGGAGATGTGAGCTGATGGAGGTGTGAGTTGATGAAGTTGGGAGCTGATGGAGGTATCAGGTGATGGAGTTGTGAGCTGATGGAGGTATCAGGTGATGGAGGTATG
>JAQMYJ010000010.1:6431938-6483293 GCA_030014305.1 Clarias laeviceps
GAGAGAGAGAGAGAGAGAGAGATGGTCAAAGGAGAAGGTCAGTTTCTGCAGAGTGCATGACCTCAGTCACGCCAGCACTACTTCCTTCTACCCTGTTGCTCTGACAATAGCCAGTTTGAGTTTTGTGCCTTCTGGATAAACACCACCTACTCCACCCTTACTCGATAATCTCCCTCGTGGCCATGACAGAAAACAGTGTACATGGAAAATGTAATGGGTGTTTGATCTTGCCGCAGCAGACTGGAGCTTTTTTCAAATGGAGCTGTGAAACGAAAGTGCGAAAATGAGTGTGATTGGTCTGTCTGGGATCATCGCATTTCGGCATCTTCTACGCTTTCATTTTTTAATTGAGTTGAACATTGGACTGACAATTTTCTCTGATGTCTTCTCTCGTTTTTGAGTTGCAACAATTTCAGCAAAATGAACTGTTGTTTAACATCTATTAGCTCCAGGTCCAACAAGATCATCTCAGTTTAAATTTTTGTAGTAGACCAAAAAATACTCACCAGAGAGTAACGAAGAGACTCAGCACATTGGCACAGGGACCAACAACTAGTGGTTTGGTGGCGTAATTGTTGACAAACACAACAGAGCACAAGTATAAATGCTCACAACGTTGGCGTAGAATTGACGCAGAAACATAAATCTTATTTTATTTGAATGTTTTCTCTGCTCTATCACCCCCACCTCATTTCAGAAAGGGATGTTTTTTTTACTGATTAGTTAAATTAGCTATACTGGGAGCTGAGAAAACACTACAACGTGCAGGACAGGTGGTCCTCCAAGATCAGAATTGAGCACCACTGCTTCTTTGTTTTGTCTCTCTATGAGAATTCTTATTTAAGTCTCTATGCATAACCCTACATCTGACAGATGTTTTCCCTTTTCCAAATGTTTCCAAGGAACGCTTGAAGAACGCGCTAACACAGAGATGCCCTAAGAGAAAAAGATTTACCAAAGCAAAGAATTCCTTAACTCACAAAACAAACCCTGATTAACTTTGATTTCTTTTAGGAATAGAAGACTGGATTGTCATAAAACATCTTCGGCACATGTCGTGGTCTGGACCGTTATAGTCGTAATCTAAGATCAAGGCCGTCCCAAACCTCCTAAGGATTTACCTCAGAGCCCGTACCCATCTGAAGTTGATGTCAGTGACAGATAACAGAGATGTCTCAGACTTCCCGGATTGGACCTGTGTTCGGGAACACGCAGACCTCTCCTGCTGGATTCTCCTGCTTTGCGTAATCAGACCTCGCCAAAAAAAACCCCAGAGTGACTTCAGACTTTCCATTTCAGCGGCGCTAGTTTTCCTTGGCGGACGACTCGAGTCGGATGGGGGCTGCTGCCGGGCAGAGCCAGGACACTGCTCAGCCTCACAGTATGTGTGTGTGTGTGTGTGTTACGAGAGGTGCACTATTTCACTGTCTGTTTTCTACGAGAGACAATACGGCATGTCCAAGAAATAACTGGAGATGCTTTTGGACGCAACCGTCAGCAATAACAAACGAAAGGAACAAATCAAATGTTTCGTTTTTTTCCAAAAGTCATTGTGGTTTCAAGCACTCGCTAAATCCCGCCAAAAGATAGGGACATGATATTCCTTACATTTTAATACTCCAATATTATCTGTATATACTTGTCTATTAAACCGTTTAGAGGTTAAATATGAGTAAAACTTCATTGATTCGCAAATCTTGTGGCTTTTAGCAGGATTAATAAAAAACATCTTATTCATTATGAATACAATAATAAACATAATCATATCCTGGAGCTTAGGAAAAGATAGGTCTTCGTATCACGATATAAATAATTCCTACTTGCCTTACAGAGAAAGCACTGTCTAAATCGTCCCCACTTGTCGTCCAAGACACTACATAAATATTTGAGAGTATCTCCTGCAGATTTACTAAAGTTGCTTCTGAAATTAAGCTTCTGCACTTTCAATCTCTCTCTCTCTCTCTCTCTCTCTGTAAAAAGAAAGCTAGCCAAAACACACTCCCTTCTCACATCTGCTATTGATTTGGGGCATGGCCCAAACACCACGGATTCTATCTGTCTGTGTAGTCACACAGACACCCCACAACCAGGCTGAGAGCAGGTCGAGCTTCTCATAGTCTCAAGGTATGCAGGAGGCTTTTATAGGATGTATGCTGATTTTTAAGCATAGTACGATGGTACAGTAAGACTGATTTCTCTCTCTTTTTTACTGTAGATTCAACAGAACTGACAGGTGGTGTAGTGGTTAGCACTGGCGCCTTGCACGTCCAGGGTCCGGGTTCGATTCCCGTCTCTGTGTGCATGGAGTTTGCATGTTCTCCCCGTGCTTGGTGGGTTTTCCTCTGGGTACACCGGTTTCCTCCCACGGTCCAAAGACATGTAGATTAGGCTAATTGGCGTTCCTGAATTGCCCGTGAGTGTGTATGTGTATGCCCTGCGATGGATTGGCACCCTGTCCAGGGGTTACCCGACTCATGCCCTAAATCTCCTGGGATAGACTCCAGGCCCCCCGTGACCCTGAATATAGAATAAAGTGGTATAGAAGATGAGTGAGTGAGTGACAGGATGTGCTCCAGACTGGCACAAAAAAAATTAAAAGAGAAATGTCACAAGGTCATCTTTCCTGTCATGCTGAAATATAAAAAGCTTGAGCAAACATTTGAAATGGTGTTGTTGTTTTTTTTTTTTCTTTCACGCAGATCATTTCTCCATCACGACCTTGCCTGTCACTGGCGTCGACGCTCTGCTGCGTTTCTTTTACAGTAATGAGGTTATGAGTGGAGTTGTCAGAAACTGATCTAAGATCAGCACAAAAAAAAAAAAAAGCCCATTCTCCCTCTTGGCCTCTTGGGCCCAGGCTGGATCTGGTGCTGCCATACGCTCTCACACGAAGACCGTGTGCCAGAAAGATCTAAGGCTGCCTCTTTAGTGTTCCCTTGGACGGGCTAGGACAGATGTGTGCAATTTGAGTTGAACTGTTGAACCGCACACTGTCAAACTGTTTATTATCAGAGGGCCGGGATTGTGCAATGACCGAAGGACATCAGTGTTTGGCGATATTGTGCAATGGTGCAAAGAGGACCATGAAAAAAAAAAAAAAAACATGAAGGTGCTCATAAAATGGTAGAGAGGCTTTTTTTTTTTTTTTCCTTCCCGGAGAACATACCAACCACTTCAGGATTACAAGTGGTAAGATTACTCACTCACTCAGGCTAAGTGAGTGACCTCATGCCAAACCGATGAAGATTCAACAATAAAGGCGTCTACAGCACTACAGCCTACCTACACACTGTGGCGTGGAACAATCATCTTTTTTTAAACCCTACCAATTAGAGGAATGACTTGCAACCTTGACTAGAAACCCTTCTGAAATAGCCCGGCTTGTTTGATGAGGACAGATTTCTGCTTTGTGCATGACCGTAAACGAACAAAAGGTGCTAGACGAATGGTCTGGCGTGCTAGCACAGCTGGAAGAGATCTGTGCACATTCTCATCAGGCTCTGCAGGCTCTGGGGGGCAGCGGCTGGCCCTCCACAGCTGTCCTCGGCATTGTGGGAAAGCCTGGGCTTCTTCTAAAGCCGTGCCAGAAAACACTCGTGCGGCGGTGCGAGTGCCAGTGACCGGGCAGGCTAAACTGCTGGAAGAAGTAGAAGAGAAGAGAAGAGAAGCAACACTCGTATAGAAGAGGAAGAGACAACCCAAGAAAGGATGACAACTTTGTATTTTGGGCAAGAAGACTAGAGAAGTGAGAAAAAGTCAAGACACAAATAACAACTGCAAAAACGAGTATGCAGCACGTTCTGCTGCACCCAATCTCGCCTTTTGTGACACCTCGCTAGTTTCGCTAGACGCGCATATGAAAACTTTCTCCTTCAGTCTCACCACCGTTTTCAGCAAAGCAAGCGTTATCAGGCTGCTAGCCGTAACGAGTCAGACAGCTGTGTTTTCCTTCAGCACCACACACTCTGTCTCACACACACAAACTCCTGGGCAAGGGCTGTTTTTCTCACTCCTGCCCTCTGCACTGCTGGAAGAGCTGCAGCTGCAAAGACAAGGGGACCAAAGCGTGGAAGAGACACGGAGATAGAGAAATGCGACAGTGGAATAGTGAGAGCATGTACAGTAGATTTCACTGTGTGTGGGTGTGCATGTGTATGAAAAGATAGCGACATACAGAAAGAAAGAAAAAAATCCTAAACTCAGACACAGCACCATCACAATGCCAACTCGACAGAACGCAGCTGTTGATCAGTAACAGACTGTTAACCAGTAACCCCTTCCACATGGAGCTCTCTCTCTCTCTCTCTCTCTCTCTGTCTCTCTCTCTCTCTGTCTCTACACTCCCCTGTCCTCGGGTGATGTGTGCAGTTTGACTTGAACACCAGGAGGGCCCTGGGAGTCAAGGGGTCAAAGTTCGGCCACAGGAAGTGCATCCGCTGTGCTGTTCTGGCCCCCGGCTCTTTCCAGAGCTCTGTTTAATGGGCCTGGCAGTCGCCACGAAGAGCCCCCTATTTCCCGTACACTACACAAATCACTCTGCCACTCTGTTTTCAGTAGGGCTGTGAGTCATAGACGTCCTTATCCATGTGTGTATATGTACCGTGTATGTGTGTGTGTGGGGGGTGTTTTTACAGCTTAGCGAGGATACTGTCCCCACAAGTATAGGAATATCTGACAGTTTGTAGCATTGTGGGGAGGTCCCTACGAGGGAAGCTTTTGCGTTTCGCTTTTATTTGAATTCGTTTCTTCACAGGGATTCTGATGCACTGATTGCACGGCATTAATCATTATGTTGATAATTATGAAAGGTCCTTACAAAGATAGTACGATAAATGTGTGTGTGTACATTTATGTGTGAATCATTCGGGTGTGCCAAAACAAGCAGAGTCCGACGCAGTACCAGTCTCAAGCTGAGAAAGCTTGAGAAATCCAGAATCATATGTTCTGTTTTAAACCCAAACCAAGACCAGGTCATAGTGTGGTGTGTCGTATCAAGAAGAGTAAGAATCCGAGTTCAAGGACAGTTACACAACAGCAATGCCACAGCTGCAACGAACTCAAAGAAAACTGTGTTTCCTTATAAATCGTAGCATCCCCCCCCCCCCCCCCCCATTATTATAAAGAGGTCTTATTCGCACTCCTTGGTGCAGTAGACGTTCCTGCCTTCAGGACAGGAGTGATAATTAGCCAAGGAGTTAAATCCATGAACGGTTTTGCAGAGCGCAAGGTCCACCTTGGCTTCGTATCCCGGTCTTGTTGACATACCTGACCAACCCCCTCGTCATGTCTGTGTTTGCACTCATCCCACTCGTTCCCTGACCTTTAGCCTCTTTCTTCATTGTACACGTGCAACCCAACTACGACAACAATCCCACCAGAGGAGGACCTGCCAGGAACACTAGGCCAGCGCAAGGTCAGCTAAAGTCCAAGACGCAGTGAATGCTAACGTTCCAGCTGTTTCAGATGTGTAACGCTATCAAAGAAGAGCAGGCCAAGCAAGTTAGAACCTCTCGAGCTCTCGTGACCAGTGGCTATAACTCACAACTACAGGCAGGACAGGACAGCTATGGGTGAAACATTACGGTGTTGAAGCTCTAATTTTAATACCATATGTACAAGATATATATATAATATAAACCTAGGCACTGGGGTTCAGTTCAATTCAATTCAATTAAGCAATTAAGGGGACCTCGGTGTCCTGGTGTGATACCATTCGTTTAATGGAGCAGTTTGTGATATATCGAGTTGTGAAGTGAATTGCAGGCAACCAAAAAACATGAACTTAACGAAGCATTACCCTTTCCCTTAAACCAACCCTACTTCCTGTGTCATATCATATGTCTTGTAAGCTTCCTTTTTAGAAAAAAGTGGCAGCTGCGTTCTAGCTACAGAAAGAGCTCATTTCTGGACCAGAAAATGATCTGTGGCAGCAGGTTTCTAGAAATCTGATTTCTATTAGACCTGTAGGCCAAAATGGTTGTCGCTTATAGTATGTACAGGCTTGGAGGAGAGAGTTTCCGGGCCGGAAAAATGTACACAAAACAAGCATGGAATGAGGAAACTAGTTGAGTCTTTTACACTGTAACAATGCACATTTTATTATTGTTTTAAAGGAATCTCTGCAATTGTTTGATTATAACATATATGGGAACATTTTGAAATTTCACACGATGATGCTTTAAGTTAAAAAATATATATATAAAAAAACAGACCAGGCATTAAACTCACTTTCTCCACCAGTAAACCCACTTTCTCCATATAAGCGTTATTGACTCGGCTGAGTGAGGCCAGTCTTCATCACGCTGCAGATTTTGTTGTTCTAAAGAGAGACGTTCTTGGTATTTGGAGCGGATCCAAAATCACCCAGAGAGTGAAAGGAAGAGCAGCGGTATGGAGGGGTTCACACCGAGTGTGTAAAATGTATACATACTGTAGCTGTCTATGCGCTTTATATACTGTATGCATGTCTTGTGCATTCATACTAGAGTATTAAATATTGAGAACAGGATGCTAAATAGGGAATTGGTGCTACATGACTTTATACAATATTAATATGTTATAAGTAACACATTTATAATTTTCATGTAAATTAAATAGACTCCTGTGTGATAGTATGGTCAGAAAAGTCAATGTGCTTAAAAAATATGTTTTTCCTGTTGAATCAAAATTCATAACATCATGACAAATTGACAAACATGCTCATTTCTTCTCCTCAAATCAGCGTCATATGACGCATAATGTCATACATTAATTAAATGAAAAAATAATCAATTAATAATGAATCAATCAAAAGAATATAAGAGAATGCGCAGACCAAAAATATTCATATTATTATACAGTATATTGCTGATATATGCAAACCCATTTGTTATGTAAAGATTTGAATCGATCTGAGATTCTTTCACTCAAGTTTGGGGATTGTCCATAAAAGACGGCAGCGCAGAGTCCTGACAGGCAACTCGGTGAAATGACAGCTGACAGCTAAGAGAGAGAGAACGAAGCAGGCATTACAGGAGAGATTTTTAGAAACTGACCTTGTTTGAAGTCTCGGAATGTGAGCTCAAGAAGTGATATCCTTATTGCGTCCTTTTAGCTCTGTTTCTCTCTCTGTCTTGTGTTCCTGTGCGGTCAGACTCTTGTCTGTACCTCTCTCTCTCTCTCTCTCTCTCTTTTCGTCTCCCTCCTCCTTTGTGGGCTACTCAGGAGGAAATGAATGGGGAGCTCTCACTAAGCTGTTGTACTCTGAAAGTGCACATCACATGACCATTGTGAATGAAGAGAGGGGGTGGACCCTTAGGCTGCCAGGGGCGAGGACAATATAGCCTGGTGGTTGTGTAGGTGGTGATGGTGTGTGTGTGCGTGTGTGTGTGTGTGTGTGTGTGTTTGTGTGTGGAGATTGCCTCAGAGCTTTAACTGTTAGATTATTGTGAAACAGGCAAATATGTCCAGAAGCAGCAGCTTTTCGGACCTGATAGGTGTTTGCTCGAGGTGAAAAATGGCAAAGACAAAAAGAAAACACTTGTCCTGTGATTTGGAAAACGATCAAAGCTTTGAAAAATCACAGCCATACAGTGGTACTTGTACTTTTCCCGCCTTTTCACCCTGCCCCCCCATAATAATTAATGATCTGATTTCCAGTAGTTGCAAATTCAAGTAACAGGAAACTGAGCAAAGAAAATACAGAGCTACACACAGAAGTGAAAGAGATGCAAGTGGCTAAACGAACGAACGGCTAAACTCTCATTTTTCTTTGCCGCATCCAGGACCATGTTCCAGCTGGAAGCAGGAGGGTGGAAAATCCATTTGAGGCTTAAAACCTGAAGCATTTCCTCATGGTGTTCACCATCCAGGACTGCTACTGCGGTAGAGATTACTGCCCCACACTGGGCTGCTGCTGGGTCAGCGCCGGGCCAGCTATCACAACCACTGGCACTGCCTACTGTACTGTACATGAAGGTCACGTAGCTGGATTTTTCATGTTTACCTGTTTGTGGAGCTTCGGTAAACCGGTAATCACTATATATCCTGGTCAGGGTTGCAGTGGATCCTGGGAGCAGTAGATGTGTGGAGGTCATACACCCTGAATGAGATGTGAATTCATATGGTATGAGGTTTACAATTTAGCATCATCCATCAATGTTTTGGGACATGGAAGGAAACTGGAGAACCTAAAGGAACCCGAGCTCATGATTGAACCCAGGAGCTGTGAGGCAGCAACGCTCCCTGCTGGACCACCATGCTGTCCTTCACTCGAAACTTACTCGACATGCCCTTATTTGGTTTTGCTGGATGGTGCGCTTGAATAAACTGATACATGAAACTTAGCTGAAAACACTGAAGTTATACATTGTTTTTTTTTTTTTTTTAAATGAACCATGCTACATTACCATTCTTTCTAATAACATCAAATTGCCCAACTTCGTATTTTATTCTCTTTTAATTCTCACAGGCTTCACACTGCGTGCATTTATCCCTCGGAAAGATGTGCACGGTGTAAGAAACAGGAACAGAATTTTATTTCCTTTCTACAGTTGAGTGGTTGGTTGGTTTGTTGGTACTTTGCCTTGGGCTGATGACCAGCTCACCTAATGCGAGCCCCTTCACTTCACTGCCCACTCACTGGTGTATGTGTGTGTGTGTGTGTGTGAGAGTGAGGGACTGCCACAGGCAGAGCTAATTGAGGAGGTCTGAAAGAGCGTGTGTGCCTCTGTGTGTGTGTGTGTGTGTGTGCGCGCATGTGTGAGTGACTTTCCTTGGAGGCCACTCGTCAGTTGCCATAGCGACCTGCCTTCCACCTTGTGTCCGTCTTTTTGTGGAGGTGTGTATGGAGGTGGAGGTCTCTTTCTCTTTTTATTTCTCTCTCCCACTTTCTCATTCTTTTTTTTTCTTTCTTGCTTTATTTCCGTGTTTTTATGAAGCTGGCTTTGAAAGCAGGTTTTCTTTAATTGAAGAAAGAAGCAGGCCATGGATTTTAAAATGTGTTTATGTGTTTATACTGTATGTAGAAAATCATGTACCCATCAGTCAACTGTGTGATCTCGCTTGATGATGGCACTGGATTTTTGGTGCCTAAGTAACTGGTCTGAGTAGTTTAGAAACTGCTGATTTTGATGCGTGACCGTCTCTAGAGTTTACACAGAAAGGTGTGAAGTAGAAGAAAAAGAAAATAACATGTCTAGTGAGCAGTGGTTCTGTAAACAGAAACGGCTGACAGGAAGTCAAACAAGCACTCTTTACAACCACGGTGAGCAGAAAAGCATGTCAGAATGCAAACCACATCAAACTTTGAGGTGCACTGTCTACAACAGCAGGATACCACATCGAGTTCCACGTCTGGCAGCTAATACCAGACCAGGAACATGAAGATAAAGTGAGCACCGTCTCATTAGAAGTAAAGCTTTTTTCCTTCAGCTTATAATGTTATCCCATCATTGTAATTATAAATTCAGAATCGTATCCACATCTTTAAACAGCCATAGGGTAAATGGAATACAAGAAAAATGCCATTTTTCTAAATGAAAATATCTATAAAATGATCTGTCTGAAACCCAGTATCTGCCTGCTGTGGGTAATAAAATTGCGAAATGGTTTATTTTTTATAAATCAGACATAACCGAGCGAGCTGATTGGACTGTTGATGTTGGCCGAAGCCTGTCACGTCCTCTGATTGAATTTCCGACGGGTTGTGTATCCGTGTGTTCTGTGATAACATTGGGAAAGTGTGGAAAAAGCCAGAATGTATATTTACTGTCTTGGATTTCAGAGTTTGCCCAGTAGTTCAGATGGTGACCTGAGGAAATGATTTTCATCTACTTTCGTTTTAATGTTCGAATTTGAAAGTAAGTTGATGAAGTGTCAGTCAAATGATTGAAAAGTGAAATTGGAGAACAATGTCCATCCATCCATCCATCCATTCATCATTTTTATATATACTGCGTACACAGTATATACTAGGGATTGGGTGGGGGTGGGGATAGGGGTGTTGGAGGCCATCACAGGAAACGAATGAAGAGACAACCTACTGCAGGGCACAAGCACACACGCAAACAATCACACTCTCAATCTTACACTATGGACAATATAGAAATGCCAATCAGCCTGTCTTTAGAGTGTGAAACGAAACCCACCAAGCATAGGGAGAACACACACACTCCAGTGCGTACATGAAAAATTATACTGTTTCAGGTTTTTTAAAATCAGTTGTACTGTGACCACAAGAAAACAAACGCTTACACAAATTTAGTACACAAAAAGTGGTTATTTGAATCATGCTCATTCAAAAGGAAGTGCCGACAATCAGTTGATATATCTCAATTCAGATTGCACATCATATTGTAATTGTCCTCCTGAATTATCTTTATTAGTTCTGCTTTTCGGCTAGTGGTTAGCACTTTCGCCTTGCACCTCCAGGGTCCAGGTTCGATTTCTGTCTCGGTGTCAGTGTGCATGGAGTTTGCATGTTCTCACCGTGCTTGGTGGGTTTCCACCAGATGCTCTGGTTTCCTCCCACAGTCCAAAGACATGCTGGTGAGGCTAATTGGCATTCCCAAATTGGCCGTAGTGTATAAATGAGCGTGTGAATGTCTGCATATGAGTGTGCGCCCTGCGATGGATTGGCACCCGGTCCAGGGTGTACCTCACCTCGTGCCCTAAGTCTCCTGGGATAGGGTCTAGGCCCCAGTGACCTTGAATACAGAATAAAGCGGTATAGACGATGAGTGGGAGAGTTCTGCTTTTAGTTTAGCTAAGATGAGGTAAGTGATTATGAATAAGTAAACTGTTGCCTTCACGGTATGCTAATGTATGACAAAGATAAGTGGAGTCCAACTGAGCTCCTTTTTGGAGCTATATATTAAATTATACAGGGGTTGGACAATGAAACTGAAACACTGGCCAATTTAGTGTTGAAGGTTTCATGGCTAAATTTGACCAGCCTGGTGGCCAATCTTCACTGATTGCACATTCCACCAGTAAGAGCAGAGTGTGAAGGTTTAATTAGCAGAGTAATAGCACATAAAATATTACAATGCACACAACATTATGGGTGACATATCAAGAGTTCAAAAGAGGACAAATTGTTGGTGCCCATCTCGCTGGCGCATCTGTGACCAAGACAGCAAGTCTTTGTGATGTATCAAGAGCCACGGTATCCAGGGTAATGTCAGCATACCCCCAAGAAGGACGAACCACATCCAACAGACGGTCACTGTGGACGGAAGAGGAAGCTGTCTAAAAGGGATGTCCGGGTGCTAACCCGGATTGTGTCCAAAAAACATAAGACCAAAGCTGCCCAACTTACTGCAGAATTAAATGTGCACCTCAACTCTTCTGTTTCCACTTAAACTGTTCATTGGGAGCTCCACAGGGTCAATGTACATGGGCCAGACTGCTATAGCCAAACCTTTGGTCACTCGTTCCAATGCCAAACGTCAGTTTCAATGCTGCCAGCAGCGAAAATCTTTGGCCGTGGACAATGTGAAACATATAAATGTTTAGAGTTATGGTGTGGAGAAGCCCCAAAGAAGCGTACCACCCAGACTGTTGCATGCCCAGAGTAAAGTATAGGGGTTCATCAGTGATGGTTTGGGCTGCAAAAATTCCCTAGGCCCAATACTTGTGCTAGATGGGGGCGTCACTGCCAAGGACTACCAAACCATTCTGGAGGACCATGTTCCCCCAGTGATTTAAACATTGTATTCTGAAGGCGGTGCCGTGTATCAGGATGATAATGCACCAAGACACACAGCAAGACGAGTGACAGAGTGGTTTGATGAACATGAAAGTGAAGTTGAACATCTCCCATGGCCTGCACAGTCACCTGACCTAAAAATTGTTGAGCCACTTTGGGGTGTTTTGGAGGAGCGAGTCAGTTAACGTTTTCCTCCTGGCCACTATTCTGCAAGAAGAAAAGCTCAAAATCCCTCTGGCCACTATGCAGGACTTGTATCTGTCATTCCCAAGACGAATTGATGCTGTATTGACTGCAAAAAGAGGCCCTACATCATATTAATGAATTATTGTGGTCTAAAACCAGGTGTTTCAGGCAATTTGGGAACACCAAATCAGCATGTCTTTGGACTGTGGAAGGAAACCCACTGAGTACAGGGAGAACATTTGATCCCGAGGCAGGAATCGAACCCAGAACCTGGAAGTATAAGGCAACAGTGCTAACCATTAAGCCACCATGCTGCTTCCCACCTACCTAGCTAATATGTTACTGTATATCCCTAAACTAGCTAGTTTACACTGGCTGCCTAGCTCGCTAGCTAAAATTGGTTGTCTAACTACCTAGCTCGCATAATATATTGTATTCGCTACTCAGTTAGCTAGTTAAAATATCTGCCTAAATGCCAATACATCATCCTCCCAATTATGTAAGATTTTTATATTTCTTTAATTTTTTTTGAACTAACTCGTTGGCAGCTTGCTAAGGGTTTTCTCACTAACTCATCGTCTATAACGCTTTATCTTTATATTCAGGGTCGCTGGGGCCTTGAGCCTATCCCAGGAGGCTTTGGACACAGGGCGGGGTACACACTTTCTTTTAAAACATGTAAAATAATATCTATTTAGTACAGGAAATTGGAATGCACAGACATGACTGCCAACTGGGTTTCAGTACACCTTAACATTTCTGGCCAGCTGGCTAGTCAAGCTGGGATTTATTTACTGCTGGATAATAGTGTAAAAAGTTGGCAGAGTGGCTTAATGGTTAGCACTGTTGCCTTACACCTTTTGGGTCGGGTTCGATTCCCACCTCAGGGTCTGTGTGTGTGGAGTTTGCATGATCTCCCCGTACTTGGTGGGTTTCCTCCCACAGTTCAAAGACATGCAAATTAATTGCCTGTAGTGTGTGCCTGTGATGGATTTGCACCCTATCCAGGGTGTATCCCGCCTTGTGCCCAAAGTCTCCTGGGAGAGGCTCCAGGCACCCCGCGACCCTGAATACAGGATGAGCAGTATGGAAAGTGAATGAATTGTGTAAAAAACACTGAGCGAGGAATCTTGACATGAAGATTTATATTGATGCCTAAAAGTAAGACCGGTAAAATCCCCCTTTTTTGTTAACACTTAATGGCTTACTTTCCTAGCATACACCTGTGAACGCATAAATTATAGAGCTACACAACACTGCTATATATCTACTAGCCATATTTTAGGTTTAGCTTAAGCTTCTCTTACATTCAGACAGACTGAGGATGGGGGAAAAAAAAGATACCAGAAAGGAAAAACCCTAAAGTAAAAGAAAAGCTCTGAGTGAATGCAACTGTAGTTAGGTTTCTAGCAGAGCTAGTGAAGTGTGATGCTAATGTAAAGCCTGGGGCTAGCGTATGCCTGACTGCTCTAACACCTGCACTCGACTCCCAGACACGGCACTAATGAAGGGAAAAACATGTGTGTGTATGTGTGTGCACATTTGTGTGTGAGTGTGAGGGAAAACCTTGAGGCTTTTTTTGGAGGTATATCAGTGTCAAGTGGTAGTGATGAACATAGCCACTCGCTGATTTGATCCCGATGAGAGTCTTCTCAGTCTTCACCAGTCGTCCACTTGTCATTATGTGTGTCGCATGTAATTCTAATGGCTGTTAGAATGACATTTTCTACTTTCAGTTCGAAGCATCATTCCTGGCTTAATGATCTGAGTTATTTGTTTTCTTTCTCTCTTTCTTTTTTGATTGACTGATTGATGATTGATTGATTGATTCATTCATTCACTTATTGGACAAATCAAGTGCTACAAAGTTTATTCCATAATTTTATTCTATGAGTAGTGAATTGATAGTTATTTGGGATTCATCCTTAATGTAAAAAGGAGTAAAATACTTTAAAGTATAAACCCAAATTCACCTTTCTGGGGAATCTGGCAGCCCTTCACATATCAGAAGGGATTCATCTTCGCTTTCAGATCTTCACCAGTGTCGTAGTAAATTATTCGTAACCACAGCCTGCTATTAGGAAGCTGTTGAACCACAGCACCTGTTGGAAGTGGGTTGAAGTCCCTCTCTCTCTGTCCCTCTCTCTCTCTTTCTCTCTCTGTAGTGTGGAGGACAGACCTGCTGCCACGGCAACCCCATAATCACACTCCTGAACACCTTCCAACCTCCCCCATGCCACATTTCTCTCTTTCTCTCACTCCCTTTATCCCTCTCTCAATAATACCACAGACAAGCAAAAGAGGAGTACAATGCTCCGCACTGGATCTGTAAAAAGAAAGCGTTCACGTTATTCAGTAACTGTCATGGGTCTAAGTAACGAAAATAAAGCTGACCGTTATTTGTCACTATAGATTCTAATCTGTGGTTCTACTCGAAGATGTGGGGAAAAACATGAAAACAAAAAAATTCATGTATTGTGAAATACTCTGTGTTTAAGATTGGGTTGAGTGACACTGTTGCCAGATCTACAGTTTTTCCACAGTTGGTTGTCTGTCTTCTGGCGCAGTGTACACATGAGTGGTGAATGTGGTTGTTGGTTGACCTTTGTTGATTTTCCACTTTCTTTCCGCGGCACGACAGAGAGGTTCTACTCACATGGATTTCTTCCGACGGTATTCGCGTAAGCCAACTTCTTACCATACCAGTTTTTGATGTTGACTTTCCTCAGGTTTTGATTCTTGACACTGCCGTTGACGTTTTTTTGGACGTCTACGTCCTTCCTTCATCTGAGTGTACTGAATCCGCCTTGGTGATGGGTGTATTAGGCATTTGTCTCTGGTGATGTAACCATGGTATAAAGATGAACACCTGACCATCACACCCGTATGTGCTTGTTGAACATTGCATTTCTGATTTTTCCCTCAAGAGGTTTTGCTCCAGTCTTTTGGCAAGGCATTCCAGTAGATTTAAGGAATCTGTCCATTAATCCACAGGAACATTAATGAGGTCAAGGATCTGTACAGGACATGCAAGTTGTTCCTCTCCAACCTTAGTACACCATGTTTTTTATGCTTCATGCTAGAACAGGTTTAGTGCCTCTTAGTTCAGCGCATCTTCATCTTGTGTACTGCTTATCCTGTGTACAGGGTCGTGGGGGGAGGCGAGGAGACCGACAGCACGAAGTGGGGTACACCTTGGATGGGGTGCCCATCCATCACAGATGGATGTCCTTGGACTGTGGGAGGAAACCCACCAAACATGGGGAAAACATGCTCACAGACCGGAGTTAGAATCAAACCCTCGACCCTGGAGGTGCAAGGCCACGGTACTGACCACTATGCCACCGTGCAGCCCCTATTAGTTCCAGTGAACAGAAATTGCTACAGCATCCAAAGAATGAATGTCTTCTTCCAGGTTTGTTGCAACATTTGTGGGTATGATGGGCAGGTGTTCACATACTTTTGGCCATATCGTGTATTACATCACTGATGAAAGGAGATTGTATGAGATCCATAAGGGACCATCGACATGCAGAAATTGAAACGTTGAAATATCACTAGACAAGCACAGCATTGGTAGTCAAGGTGATCTAACCGAGATGGTTGCATTTGGAAGCCTAATACAAGGCTTACACCCAAACACACACATAAACACACATGTTTACTGTATCCCTCATTTACAATAGGTTACTGATAAGGATAAGAGATGTCTTTAGGAAATCACTAATCATGAAACATGTTTTTATCCCCCCTCCAAATCCTTCAAGTGATTATGATTCGATCACTGCATTATTACACTTCCCAGCATCCACCTTTATATCAGTATAACTGAATCATTATAACTTCAGTGAATCAATAGACACATAGACTCAACCTGAATGAATCAATACTGGTTCAGTTGTGCCTAGTGTGGTGTTTGGGGGTGGGACGCTAATGAAGAAAGGAAATAGTGTGACTGTGTCTGTTAAGACATGGAATGGACTGGTTCGACAATGGAAACAGAGCAATTCAGACAAATTGTTTAAAAACTCCAGACATTATTTGGACGATCCTAAAAAAAAAAAAAAAGAAAGAAAGAAAAAAAATCTCAGATAACGCATTTTTCCTCTGTTGCGCTACTCCCCTGGCTTAGAATAAGGCGTCTTCCTGCCAAGCTGCTCTTGGAGATCAACTCCCACACACACACACACACACACACACACACACACACACACACATAGAGAGAGAAAAAAAAGGAGAGAGAGAGAGAGAGAGTCTGCAGGGGGTCAGGGAGTGTATATAGAAATGCATTCGTGCTTATGAAGGACAGCGTTTCCTCATTTGCAGTGTTCCCACACCATCCATTTTTTTTGTGTGTATGTGTGTGTGTGTGTGTGTGTGTGTGTGTGTGTGTGTGCTTCACAATCAATAATTCTCCAATTTCGCTGACACACTCTGTGAGCATGCATATGTGTGTACTTGATTATGGGTTTTGAAATTGAACGTTTGGTAGTTGAGAAATTCCTCCCCTAAACCGAGGCAGCAATTGATGAAGGATTTCCAGCATCCTCTGCTAATTCGCTCCAGAAACCCAAGTGGCCAGACATCATTTATTGGAAATGCTTCCCACCCTGAATCCCCATCAGATTTTTTATTTGACTATTGCCATGGGGTGTGTGTGAGTGTGTGTGTTCATATGCATGCGTATGTGTGGATAGCAAGCACACACACATACACGCATCCGCAAGCACTGCCACGTCGTTTGGGGTCTGTTTTGGCCCCCTTGCAGCCCCCAGCACGCAGCAGGAAAATAGGAGACAGCCCTGATCTGTGGCGGGGTTGAATACTCGGACGATGAGAACATGTGGTGTAGTGAAGGGGGTGGGTGGGGGTATGGTGCTGACTGGCCTACGGAAAAGTGAGAGAGAGAGAAAAAGAGAGAAAGATGTCATGATTCAGAGGAAAAATTGTATGTTTTACAACCTTGTTCGTTCAGATCGAAGGCATGTAAAAACATTAGAGCTGTCCGATCATCACAATATCCAAGTAAAACGCTTGAATCCTAAGTAATACAGAATCACACACACACACACACACACAAACTCGTTCAGAAGAGCCAGATGGTTGTAGGCTGAAATGCCCATCGGCCTGGATGACAGGAAGTAAGCATACCAGAAGCATCTTGTGATAAACATAACACATGTACTGATAATATATGTAGTGCTGAGATGTTATTAAGCTCTCGATTAAAAAAAAAAAAAAGAGCGAGAGAGAGAGAACGAGAAAGAAAGAGGAACGGAGAAGAAAAGAAGAGGCCAGAGTAGACGAGCCGTCTGTGCGACAGAGCCGATAGAGGAGCCGGGGTGTTAAAAGGAGGAGGAAGAGTGATAAATAAAAGGTTGGCTGGGAGTGTGAGTGTGATCTGGGGGAGAGGAGGAAGGGCTTGGCGAGGCCTGATGTTCCTGGCGAGGCCCTCGGCCCCGTCTCAGAGTGGCTCTGTTCAGAAGGGGAGCCCGCTGTTTTTGATTTTTTTCTTCTTCTTTTTCTTCTTTTTCCTGTTCTTTTAATGGCTAAAATTGTGAGCTCATTCGCACCATGACCTTTGATCAGCATTCCACACACCACACACACACACACCCGCCACCATGCTTCATTTCACTAATAATGACATCACTCGACTTCTTAATTACTGTACAATCACTGTACAGTGTTTTTGCAAAAATACTGTAAACGTACATTGAAAAAATATATTTATGTATTAATATAAGAGTAAACAGTTTAAGAGCAAAATGAGAAAAACAAGATCTTTCAAATGAAGTAAGAAGTATAGCAAACTGATTTGATCACAAGTGTGTTAAAAACACACAACTGTTAAAATATTTTGCCAAGAATTTGTCAAAATAATTTGGGGTATATACAGTAAGTATTAATTTTGTGTTATTTGTCAAAAAGCTATAACTCCTCCCAGTTTTATCATAATGAATAAATCAGAGTGCAATTTGCATGCAATTTAATATCATCAATATGTTAATATGTTGAGTTTTAATTAAAAACATTTGCCAACTGAAACATTGACTGTGTTTTTGCAGTGAGTCATACAGAATGTAGTGGCAGCAAATTAGATCAAGGAAAAAAAGTTTTGGGTTTCACAACCTTTTTAATTCCAAAGATTCCTGAAGATCATGAGAAAGATTATAAACAATTACAAAAACTTCAGTTTACAACATCAACAGCTTCCTCCTGTACCAGTTTTAGTTTCACTTCAGACGACAGCACACTTTCATACTGAGAATGCATCGTATGCACCGTTTAACCAACAGCTTCCCACACACAGTGTGTGCATGTAAAGTCTCACTCACTCATCTTCTATACCGCTTTATTCTGTATTCAGGGTCGTGGGGACCTGGAGCCTATCCCAGGAGGCTTAGGACACGAGGCAGGGTACACCCTGGACAGGGTGCCAATCCATCACAGGGCACACACATACACACACTCACATTCACGGGCAATTCGGGAACGCCAATTAGCCTAACCTGCCTATCTTTGGACTGTGGGAGGAAACCGGAGTACACTCCAGGCTCTTTTCCAGCTTAATCTTCTACTGTACATCAGTACAGTATGTGCGGTGCATCAGGTTTCGTTGCTGCATCACACTTCACTGATCAATCCTGAGCTCAGCTTCCTGACTGTGTGGAGTTTTGCATGTCCTACTAAAGTCCATGTGGGGGGTTTCCTCTGGGATCTCTGATACTCTCCCAAAAAAAAAACATTCCACTAAATTGTCCCTAGGTGTGACTGAGTGTGTGAATATGTGTGACCGGTGACCCATTTAGAGTGTATTCCACTTTGTATTCCTCATTCCTGTTCTATTGAGCTACGGTATGTCTGTCTCTCGACCGAGGAAACTTGGCTACAAAACTCAACGCAGACGTCATTAGTCATTTAGCTAATTAAGAAAAGAGGATCCTAAATAGTTTCTAAATGACTCTTGGTAACAATTGTTTATGATTAACAATATGCAAGAAATCAAGTAAAAAAAATTACCAAAAAAACTGACCAACTCTGAATCATGCAGTTTTATGTGCTTGTCATCACATATTTTTTGAATTAGGTTATGCCAAATTCTAGGGCGGGTCTGGTTACAGGGAACGCTAATGGTATTTTGTGTGTGTGCGTGTGTAAGTGTGTGTGTGTTTGAGTTTAAGAGACCAGAATATGCCCTATGCTACACTAACACAGCTGGTTGCAACCCCTTCCACACCCCCTGCCGTTGTTCTCTGGTGCCAGGTTAGGACAAAGCAACAGTGTTCCACACACACACACTCAACAGCTGGGTAGCTCCAGGTGAAACAGACCACCAGAATGTGGCCAGGGACATCACACACACACCAACACACACACACACTGCCTGAGGTCCTTGCTGGGGCAATTTCATACTGTATGCAGCACTTCAAGTGGCCTACAACTGAAGTAATCATCAAATGCATGCCTAAAGAAGCATGCATGAAGGACAACTGATAAACACTGATGGAAATGATGTGGAGGAATACAGCTCCTGCGAACCACATTGCACTGCACTCAGGCCACAGAAACGACATGTTTATTATGTTCGCAGACAGCACAGGGTTCACTGTTTACTCGCCGGATGCTTGTGACGCAAGTTCGCAGAACTCATTCACACAACACAGGCATGTTTACTCGTTCGGAGATCGATATTCGTTTCGTCACTGCTTTTGTCTCCTGAACCACCACGACACCGTTAATGAATACAACCAACCTCAAGTCGTCACCGACTAACCCCACCCTCCCTGTTCAAATCACTTGCAGATACACTATACAGGCCAAACCTGCAATGACAGTGTATCCAAAAACATATACTTAAATATGGACTTGGTCCCGGTTTTTGCAGCTCTAACAGCTTCCACTCTTCTTGGAAGGCTCTCCACAAGATTTTGGAGTGTTTCTGTGGCAATTCGTGCCCATTCGTTCTGTAGAGCATTTATGAGGTCAGGCACTGATGTTGGACGAAAAGGCCTGGCTCGCAATCCCCGTTCCAGTTCATTCCAAAAGAGCTCGATGGGGTTGAGGTCAGGGCTCTGTGTTAGGGCCACACCAAACCTATTAAACCATGTCTTTATAGGCCTTGCTTTGTGTACTAGTGCACAGTCATGTTAGAACAGAAAAGGTTCTTCCCCAAACAGTTGCCACAAAGTTGGAAGCATAGGATTGTCTTGGTATGCTAAAGGATTAAGATTGCACTTCAATAGAGATATTGAATATATATAAAGGATAAAATAACCCCTTATGTGACCATACCAGTGTAAAAATCGTACACAAGATATCTGTGGGATTATGGAATTCCATTTATGTGGAATTATGTGGAATTGTGTATAATCCCTGAAATAAAAGGCTTCATTAAGCAGCCAAAACCTCTACTCTACATGCTAAGTAAGACCTTATTATGAATCTAGAACCCATAACCACATACAAAAAGCCCTGTAGGATCAATTTTCCTTCTAAGAGTGCGAGTAATATTTACCTATATTATTTTACAGTAGTTTACTTAACACATGCATTTTGCTGGAGTCTAGCTAGCAAGCTACTGTGGCTATTCACCTTTTTAGCATTGTGCTGGCATCTTGATATTGTAATTCACTGGCTTTAAAACCATCACTTTAGGATATTATAAGTTTGCTTAAAAGTACTTTCACTTTCAATAAGGATAAATACTGGGTACACAAAACAGCACGGAACCATAATAAAAAAAAAATAAAAAATACACATCCACATGATTTCAGGTAAATATGACCCTATGATGAACAACCATATCATGCCTATAATGTGCATTCCATCCATCCATTTAGGAACCTCTGTAGTTCAGCTAGGGACTGTGGAGACCAATCGTAATTACCATTATACAGTATTTATTCCCATTTACAGGACCTTTGTACAACATTCACATGCACATTCTGGCAATTTGGGAACGCCAATTAGTTTAATCTGCATGTTTTTGGACTAAGGGAGGAAACCGGAGTACCCGAAGGAAACCAAATCAGATAAGGGGAGAACATAATGAGCAAACTCCATGGACTCAGACCCCAAGGCAGGAATCAAACCCAGACTCTGGAGGTGCAAAGGCGACAGTGCTAACCACTACGCCACCGTGCCACCAATAATATGCATTACAGTATCTTATAACTGATGTTTAATATCACTGGTCTTGGAATATTAGATGCCTGGAGTTTTTAATGGAAGGAGACAGAAAAATATATCAGCTGATACTGTATGAATTGCTTGGCTAGCTGGTCTTGCATTATGTGTAATATGTAAATGTGGCTATTAAGGACAGATTTTATGTGTAGTAAGGCTCTACATGAGGAAGACAACTTATGTATGATCTAAACCTCTGACACCATCATTGGCAGACCCTCGGACATACCTGAATACAAATGAAGCATGGACGTTTTCCCACTTTGAGGCTTATTTTGGTACATGCTATAGGGATTAGCAAAAGTCTCTCGAAACGTTTCCCTGTAGTGTACTGAGATGACAGCAAACCTGATGGAGAGAGAGCGAGAGAGAGAGAGAGAGAGAGAGTGAGAGAGCGTGTGTGAAAGAGATGGATGTTTTTTTTTGCGGTAAGACGTGTATCTGAAAAGCTTAAAGCTCAAAGCTCAAAGCAAAGCTGTGGTGCAGAACAAAAAAATAAATAAAATAAATGCATTAAATCCAACCTGACCCTATTTTAAAGACCTTTATATAGCCATTGAGGGGTTTTTTTTCTCCCCATGTGAATGTTCATGTTTCAGAATAGTATAACATATTGTAAAATATACAGTTTCACATGAAATCATTTTGGCACTGTTGGCTGTGTTTCACACTTCTTTATCAGGTAGGAATTATTCCATGATCGAAACTGACAGCCTATTTATGTACAACACACAGATCCCTGTTTTTATTTTAACCATGAATGACTGATGCTCAAAGATAAGTCATGCATCTGAGGTGAATAATTGTCTCACACATCGTGAGGTGAATATGGGGCAAAGCTACATTGCGTGTGTGTGTGAGTGTGTGTATGAGAGAGAGCAAGAGAGAGCAAGAGAGACAGAGAGAGAGAGAGAGAGAGAGAGAGAGAGATTATCAGACAGCAGGCTAGTCACACAGGAAACCAGTGGGCAGACAGTCTTGCATGCTGCTCCAGCTCTGGTTACAGAACTTCCTGTCGCTGGGTGAAGCGCTTCCTGTTCGTGCTCCACCTGATGAAAACGGATCTCAGGCCGAATTAGAGGCTTGTTAACGGATTGTGTTTCATCTTTACGTGTATGAGTTTACTGAAAATCTAAACGTGTATTGATAAGGAGATATGAATTCAGGAATGGAAAACGTGCACAGTAGTGAGATAACACTCATAGTGTGTGCTGTATTATTGAAAGACTATTATTGGGTAGTGTTCATTGATGCATGATGGTGGTATTAGGTGTATAGTCTATTGGTACAGTAGCTCAACAATTCAAATATTTGCGGGGAAAGTTAACGAATTTAATGTAATGTAAATGATTAAAAAAAAAAAGCAAAATGAGAACATAAGGTCTCTTTATTTATTTATTTTTCTTGGGTTTTTGCTTTCTTGGGGTTGCCACATCGGATGCCCTTCCTTCAGCAACCCACCCACCATTTCTCCAGGCTTGGGGCTGGCACTGAGTCTGCCTGGCGTCTACAGAGGTTGTGTATACAGTACTGCGCAAACGTCTTGAGCAACAGGCTTCAAAGTGCCTAAAGATAAAGTGTAAAAAATGGTTGTTTACGTAACAGCCTCAGTAGCAACCTCATTTCCCCTCTCGTCTCTTCCAACCACTCAGCATTTCAGCATCAGCAGTATGTTAATCACCGGCCTGATCATCTGTCATCATCTGCACCGGTTTCTCACTTAATTTAGATGTTTTTTTTTATGCCTGAATGATTTCCAGGTCACTATGTGGCTTAACAAAACAAAAACATTCCTCTGAAACTGCTCAGGTGTAGAGCTGGGCTTAAAATGAGACTTTAGGAATCCTGGAAAAATATACATCAAGACTACAAAAGAACTGAATAAATACAAAGTATGGCTCTTTGGAAGCAAAATATGATGAAATGAGAGAATGATCAAGACTTTTACACAGTAGTAGTACAGTACATCTGAGCATTTGTGGGTTAAGGGCCTCACTCAGGGGCCCGATAGGCTGATGGTGCTGGAGTTTGAAAGCATGACTAGTAGTGATGGTTATTACTGTTACTACTACTATATTTGCTTAAAGTACTTGTGTACAAGTTGCAACTGGTGCTTAATCTTCTTTTAGTTTCGCCTCCAAAATCATTTTATGAGCAAAAATCTGCCACATTTACATTCATTAAACACAAGATATTATTCCACATGCACTTTCTCAATCACTGCTGATAATGTGACAAATATGTGTCTAAAAAAAATCTCAGCCCAAATACAGATCCAGTCTAGGTGGGTGTGTCACTCTGGGCAATCATCTGACACTGATAATCTGCATGAACCTACAGTACACTGGGGTAGAAAACATTCAGCTACTTAAAAGTCTTTATACCATCCTGCCTGCCATCCTGTTTTTCCTACTTCAGTTGGTAGTGCTGTTTGACAAAAGTGCAAATTAGTCTAATAATGGAGTTTTTCTACTGTCATGTTTCGATTTGTTTTAAGCATAAACAATTGAAAGACAAACAGAATGAGCTCTGCTAGCACACTTACTGTACATCAGCCTCAAATAAGCGATAAGAAAGGACATCAAATATCCTAACACATTAAGAGGTTTTATGTATATCTTTATTATAATTTATAAAAATCCTGGATGTTATGAAATTAAGGGTTTAAGATCAGAGATACTGTACATGCTACTTGAAGCGCATACCTGAATATGAACATGCTTATGAATAATCTTAGCCAGTGGATGACCTGTAAATCATAGATAAGCAGAAGAAGGAGTGGCAATGATTTATCCGTTGTGTTTTCGCTAAGCAATTTTACTATGATATGTACTGTAATATAGTTTATAAACTACAGTATAGTTCATACCATACTACCATAGTATTACTGTGGTACTTCAGACATTACTATAGTAGGCTTTATAGGACTTAAATAGGAGTACCACGGTAGGTACTGAGGCAATTCACCGGGTACCATGGTAGTACTGAGAAACCCTGAGAAACCTTGAGAGGACTCAAGGACTCAAAAGCGAAACCATCCTTTACTGCAGGGCTTCTTAAAGTCCTGGGCTTGAAACACAGATCTGGACACAGGCTCAAATTGGAAATGCAATAATTTAATGTAATAAAGTTAATGTTTTTTACTTTGAAATAAAACATGATATACTCATCAATAAACTGTTTTCTAGTTTGTTTGAAGCTGTCCCTGCCTGAGATTAAGGCTAAACTGAATAGTTTCTCTTTTTGACAGTTGGCAAACGTTTGCTGTTTAACGTCACAGTTCAACGGCTGGCTAACAGGAAGCACAGTCAAAATTAGCGATTTAGCTAGCAGCAAACAGGCATTCATGTTCTACATTTCAGGTCCCCTGTGTGGTGAGGGTGCCACGATCCAAATGTGCAAAGAAAAGATCAGTGACTCCATCTAGTGTCCACATCATTTTTGTGCCAAAGTGATTGAACAAAGACTTTGCCATTTCTCAGACTAGGCTCCGGGGTATTTTGACTGTTTTGTCTTTGGGGCGTTCACATGTCACATCTTTTACGCGCACAATATTGTTTTTGTAGATGAAAAATCCCAACTTTTTGAGAAAGAAGGAACCAATCAGCTTCTCCTGGATCAGCTGGTGAAATTCTTTGTGTTTTCTTCATATTGAAGGATGGGGTGCACCGGAAAGTTTTAATATTAGAGTGCCTTGTGTTGTCCTTTACTATTGGGTTGAGTTTGTTTACTCAGTTTATTCAGATATTGAAATAAAAGCACTTTGCTTATTTAGATTGTTTAGGCATGTAGATTTGTCTATTGTAGTTATTTTTTTCCCTAAAATATCTCTAATGTGGATTTCCTATGGTAACCCTAACCCTAACCCTTGTGCCCTAAGTCTGCTAGGACAGGCTCCAGGACCCATGTGCTGCTGTACACAGGATAAGCCGTATAGAAGATGAATAAATGAACATTTATACATTTTTAATGTTGGAAGTTGGAGCTGTGTGGTTCATAAATAACAATTTGCAGGCAAACAATGCCAATTCTTTTGCACTAACTTGGAACATATTTTGAATCTTTCTGACACTTGAATGCATGTTGCTTTGGTTTAAGAATCTGATTGTAGCCAGATAGCGGCATTTCTCCAGCTTGAATGCATTTTGTCTCAGACTGCCTTAAATATGAATGTACGTTACTTGTAACTTATAAGCAAGTTTAAATAGAAAAGTCATTAGCTTATCACCGATCGTTCCGGCCCTTTGACCTCGAATAGAAATCTGCTTTGGACCTTTGAATATAAAATTTCAGAATCCCTGTTCTATTGGGTTAACAGAACAGTGTGCTGTAATTCTCTACTTTTATAAAATTGTATGCTATGATGTCAGACAGTACTAAGTGTGTTATGCTGATTGTGACTGAAAGTACTGGAATGATCATGGGACAGACATTATAATTACAGAAACAGATCTTCGCTAGAGTAGGGAAGTTTAGTTTAAAGCTTAGCCTCTGATTAAACCTACTGTGGATCTTTTTTGGCTGTCCACCATAATGGAATAAAAAAATAATCTGAAACAGTCATTACTGATACTTTTGCCTTGATGTTTTAAGGAAACTATAATAATAATAATAATAATAATTATAATAATAATAATAATAAATAGAAATCTCAACAATTCATCTAAAGCATGTCATATCAGATGCAAAATTCAAATGTATCCCTAACTGAGATATAATCTTGATTAAAGCTAAAATGATACTGTATAATCAGATAATCTATTTGGAGAGATATTTTAAATACACTCCAGTGATGCTGCCTCACAGCTCCAGGTTTCTGTTTGTTTAAAATTTCACATTTTCTGTGTAGGTTTCCTTCACATTCTCCAGTTTCTTCCCACCTTCCAAAAACGTGACAGTGGTTAAATTATGTACACCAAATTGCCCCTAGGTGTGAACAATATACGGTGTGTTTGTGTGTGTGCGTGCGTGAGTGCGTACATGTATGGAGGGACCCCTGTGTAGACTGGCATCCTGTACAGGATGTATTCCCATTTCACACCCAATATTCGTATAATATGCTCCAAATCTGTGATGACCCTGTTCAGGAATAAAGTGCTTGCTGAAAAGGAATATACGAATCGGATTGTGTTGAATGGAGATTTAAAGTTCAATGCACCTGGATAAATTGATTCTCATTCAGGTTTAATTCTGAATAAGGATTATGTATAGTAGACGGCATGGCTTAGAGGTTAATATGTCGTCTTACACCTCCAGGGTCCGAATTCGATTCTGTTTGCATGTTCTCCCTGTGCTTGGTGGGTTTCCTCAAGGTACTCTGGTTTCCTCCCACATTCCAAAGATATGCAGATGAGGCTAACTGTGGTTCCCAAAATTGCCCACAGTGTGTGAATGTTGACTGGAGGTCCTACCACAGTTGTGCAAAATGGAAATAAATACATATGTGGAAAATGTTAAGACCTAATCAGAAGGTTGATTGATGGTTCGAGCCCAAGCTCCACCAGGTTGCCGCTGAGCAAGGTCCTTAACCGTGTCAGCTCCAGGGGTGCTGTATAATGGCTGACCATACTAGCAAAAAGCTGGGATATGGGAAGGAGAAAGAATTTCACTGTGCATTGACGTATATGTGAAAAATAAAGGCTGAACTTGGCCTCCAACTTGGTCCCTTGGTCCCTTGGGTCATTTTGAGACAAAACTTTATCTTCATCTGATCTACTTTTTCCAATTTCTCATCTGTGATTCATGCTACGATTACTGAACAGGGAGTGTATTTGATCGTCGATGAAAGAAGGACAACTTAGCGTAAACATGGAGTAAGATACAGTACACAAATTACAACATTTCATTTCTTTGTACTAATAAGTTTGTCAGAAAAACAGGCAGTCATGTACCTGAAATAATTATATCACTGATTAAATTAAAGCTGATCAGCTTATTTTTTAGATGTAACATTTTAACTCTTTCTACAGGCTCTTGCTAGCTAGTGTTAAAAAAACAAACAGTTTGTCCTGCGTTACTGAGAAGTATTAGTTGAAATTGTGCCTTTGGCGCCATCTTGTGGTGAACTGAAACAGCACAACGCTATTGATTAACAAATCAGGGCGTGGTTTGCTCAACTTCAAGAGAAAAGGCGCTGACTTTATAATTGGGGGCGTGGTTTTCCGAGCGCCTAAATAAGGGGCGTGTTTTTTTTTTTTTGCTGACTTTAACAACAGGGGCGTGGTTTCTTCTCAGCCCCTCATCACTCTGTCTGAAGGTTTTAAATCGGAACCTGCCGTCGTCTCCTGCAGCTGGTTCGCGCGCGCGTGTATGTGTGTTTCAGCACTTTAACGGGACTTGAGTCGTGTTTTCAGGGTCACATGACCGGACAGGTGGAGTAAGAGATTACTGAGGATTAACACAAGAGAAGTGGGGGAAGAAAAGAGACCGAGTACACCTGTACACGCTGCTGCGGAATCAGAGAAATTTTGTCCTGTGTGTGTGTGTGTGTTCAGTTTTATTAAGGTGAGGCTGAAAAAACACAAAAAATACAGCATAGTTACATAGACGGGAAGCGGTTTGCTTCACTGCAGGGCGTAGAGATGAGACATAAAAGTAACTTCCAGTTCTTAAAAGGCAGCTTTTAAACATCATTTAAAAAGCCTTTGTAGTCAAAACTAACAATATTTTATGTTTATGCATCAAACACTGTCGATTACAGGTGAAAGAAGTTCGGAAGAAACTTCAAAGAGTTTAGTGTTGGATAAAAGAAACATTGTTTAAAAGTAAAACTCCAAACAAATTGTAGAACTGGATACAATGTTTAACATCCCTCCATAGGTACAAATTGGAGGTCACGTGACATGCACCAATCATAGTAGTAGTACTTTGGCCTTGAGCAATATATTTGTATTTTTGGGTTTGTTTGTTTTTAAGACCCTCAGAACCTAATGACATTTTATTTAGATGTTCATACAAGGACTGATGATGATGATGATGATGATGAAGAGCTCGTGTACTGTGCAGCTCTTTGCAGGTTGGTTTGGAGCGGTTTGGTGATGGAGTGGAGAGAGCAGACTGCACTCGGGTGTGAGGAGGCGTTCAGTGAGGCACAGCGATGGATGGAGGTACGGCAGAGCACCTCTAACATCATGCTGAGATTTTTGCTTTAAGTTTGCATCAGACAGGGAGACACTCAGAAACAAAGCTGAGCTACCAAACTGTTCTTCTCTTGACCCCTTTATCAAGAAACCGAAATATGAAGTTCTTCTCACTTACTCACTCATTCGCTTCCAGTATCATGGAACACAGTGGATCCTGGTATCTCCGAGAGTGAGCCTGGAGTAAACCCTGAATGTGAACTGAGCAGTGTTAAGAGTCTTCATGTTATGTTCATAGCAGTCTGATGTGACTCAAATCCAGTTTTTCTTTCAACTTAATGTGATGGAGATCACTGTCTGAACCAACAAATCTGATGTTTCTCATTTTCAAGTTTTTAAGTTAAGCCTTTGTCACACATACATTACTGCACTACTGGGACTTGAACCACCGATCAGTAATACAGTTCCTTCACCCTCTGAGCTTCCACTGCCCATTTTAATAGGTATGGTCATGGATCACAGACATATTCAGATATAGCATATATTTTATATCAGATTTTATTTAGGCAACGTTTTTCCCCTGGTGTGTGTAGTGCTCCAACATCAGTAACACACACAGGGCTTTCATGGCAGTGCTGGTGCAGTAGCATATCAGCTAATGTGAGGTGTTTAGCTTTTTAAAAAAAAACTAAATCTTTCTTCTGGGCCTCAACAAATGCATCCGATCAGCTTCACTAACAGCTTCACCCAGATGGTGCAAGGAAATGCGTATCGATATGCACGTGCTGTGTCAGAGGATGGACGTGTCCATGTTAGTCGGGTAAATCACTTGTAATTATGAATGTGAAACGTCATGATGCACAAATCTGATCTGACCATGTGAATGTAGCCTCACACACACAGGGGTAATTACCTTCTGCATGAGTTTGCGATATTGAGGGGGAACCAGAGAACCCAGATGGACACAAAAAAGAAACTCCAAACATGCAGAAGTTTCAAACTCATGACTGAACCCAAGACTATTCAGAATACATCTTCAGTAGTTCCATATTGTGAACAAACAAGTTAGTTTTGCGATTTCAGTTGTGGTCTTGCAGATGTAACTGCTCGTTCTCTCACCAGCCTAAACGTTAACAAAAAAAAAAAAAAAAATGAAGTGTGTTATGTAACTGAGAAACCGCAGAGTGTGAACAACTCCATCCTAAAGACGTCCTCATGGTTGTAAACCTGCTGTCTGTTACAAAGACAAGGACACTGGAGACTCGTTCCATAAATGTTAAACCTCCACTTCATTACAATAAACACATATATATTGTTTTATTATTTATATATTGTTTTTAAATAACCCATTTTGTGGTGTATTAGAATGTTTGCTGGATTATCAAATACTTAATAACTACTATGACTACTATTCACATACTGTACTGTAGAGCTGAAATCTACAAGCTTCAGTTTGGGGTATTTATTTTTTTTTTTTTTCTTTATCTCTGATGTCTGATCAGGAGCCTGTGGACACACACACACGCACACACACATTCTCAGTGTTGATGTGTTTTATGATTTGATAGCCGTGCGCTAATAATGGATTTGCAGTGCCTTCAAGCTCTGTTTTGTTTTCTCTGATGCCTGAAATGAAATTCGTGCAGCTTGGTGTTTGAGTCATGCTTTTCCGGTTCAGACAGGGTTGCCAGGGTTTGCCTTTTTACCAAGTTTTATTGCAAGAACCTTCGGCTAGTCTGCGGTCTCGAAAATTCAGTTTTAACGCAAGTAGTGTAAAATAAAAATGAGTTCCAGTAATTTAATCAAACATAGATGATGGAAGTGAATGCAGCCTGGTTTTGGAGTCGGTACCCACTGCTAATTAAATGCAGGCATGTTGCAGGTACTGCGAATCACTGTGTGTAAAGTTTCCTTATGATGAGGGATTAAAAAAAAAAAAGATGATGCATGTCCTGTTTTTCAATGCTTGCGCCTCCTGAGCTTGTTAAAGGCCCTTATGTGGTTTTTAGGTAAATGGACAAAAGCGATTCAGGCTGTGGTTCATTGTTGCCATGGTGAAACAAATCACTTCCTGTTTGAACACACCACCGTTTCCTTTTCTGTGCATGCAGCTCTTCTTTTAAACACACACTTGCTTGCATGCCATTCTACCATTTCTTACTGCCGGTCTACTGTATAACACACATCACAGATACCGTATGTGTCTCGGTCATCCCCCTGCTGACTGACCTGCTTTAGTTTGGGTTTGTTTGTGCATTTCTCTTTAGATCACTTGGATTTTGTAAAGGTGTTGCTCACTCACTTCCATCTGTTTCCTAGAAATTCTCGCTCCGGCCTTTTCACTCTCCACTGTCTGAGCCGGACCCCTGGCTGCGTATGATTATGTCGGCTATTGTCAGAGCGACATTCCATCCTCGCAAACGAGCTGATGAGAGAGCACACGCTGGCCAAGCACAAAAGCCCTCAGCAGGACCCCTAATTCCTTTATGTTCATTAAAGCCCATGAGGCAGGAGGTCTGGTGCTTGCTCGCTCACACACTCCACACTGTTCAAATGAAGACTGATTGCTTTATTTATGTTGGTGTAATTTAATATTCTGTAAATTTGGAGAGATCAGACATGCAACTTCCCTCTTTGCCTTTACTATTAGTCTCACGTAATTTTTTTTATTATTTTTTTTTTATTTACAGTAAATGCTTTATTTATTTTTCTCACACTCCTAATTCTGATTACACACATCATTGGTATTTGGGTAAGAATTCTTATCAAAGCAGTTTTCCAACTTGGTTCTTGTAATTGGCAGGAAAATACCCATGTGCGTAATTAATGGCACCTTAATCTTATTTACGGTCCTCCCATTTCCCCCCCCCCTTCCTTCTCTTCTTCCACCTAACACTTTATTTTTCTAAGGATCCCGTTTTCGTGTTAAGATGATACTTTTGTGATCCGTTTCAGACCCCTTTTCTGCCATGAGCTTTTCTCTTAACTCGTTTTATTTAGTTTATTTTATTAATTAATTTATTTTTATTGTTTTAATAAAAAAAATTTTTGTTGGATTTTTCCCCAATGTTCTCCCTAATTTAGTCGTGTCCAATTCCTCCCCGTCACTAGGGGGCTCCCACAAAAATATTTAACCTCTTCAAATATGGCCCCAAACTCGCTCCATAGACTAAGAACTGCATTTTATAATAGAGTTCATCAGCAAAAAAAAAAAAAAACTACCTTTTTATTTATTTTTCTCCCAAATTCTCACTCAGTTTTGGACACACACTGATATCTTGTATCGAAATTGCAGATCATACCGGTTCAAATTTTAAATGGAGAACGTTGGTCAAACCCTTTGGTAGATGAGTGTTAAGTCTGGGATCTGACCAAAAAATCTGATTTTCAAATAGGAATTCATTTGTTTTGCACTACGGTGCATTTCAGGTTACGTTCTCGCCGTGAGTCAGACATGCAGCCGCGGGTGTTGCTGAGCCAATCCACGCCCCCTATATGGTCATTTCTCTCCACTTGTTAAAAACCAATGTTTCAGTTATAGGATCTAATACACAGAAGTGATGATTTTGCAGAAGTGATGAGTTAAATTAGTTCATTCTCTTCAAGAGGAGTAAAATTCTATGTTCTGATCTGATGGTTAGTTCGTCATCTGAATCAATAACATTTTCTGGTTTCAAAGCATGACGTTTTTTTTCTTCTTTTTTCAATGTTATTGAAAAAGCTCCTGAAGTCCTCACTACTGCATGTGTTGAAGCGATGTGGTGGTTTTCCGTTGTGGTCTTAATCCTGGTTAATTTTACGAGAGAGCTACAGTACTTGAGAACTTTTACTACTTGACGTACTTCGTACATCTGAATTTCAGTAGTTGTAATTAATCCTGATTACGTTTGGTTATTAACATTAATGGGCCAAGGCAGAAAATCAAGACGTTTACTAAATGTGTAGAAAATGATCCTTTTTCCGCCTAATTTAATTCAATTAAAATGTCTTCGAGGGCAGATCTGATCTGGCCTGCCGCATTAACAGCAGGTTGTAATGCGACGTTTAAAATGATTAAAGATTCTATCATTTAATACGTTTTTGTTCGGGGGTATTTTAACTTATTCTGGTTGAATCCTTTTCTTTGCAGGAAGTGACAAAGAAGAGATTTGGGAGCAGTAACTTTCGGTCTGCCCTGGAGAACGGCGTCCTGTTGTGCGAGTGAGTGAAGAGAAAAGCACTTGTACTTGGTTTGAAAAAAAATGCTGCGGACATCATCCCGTTTTGAATAGACCGAGTGATGATGATGATGAACTGGGAACTGTTTGATCAATCCGATCTGTTTTTCTCTCTTTCTTCTTTCAGCCTGATCAACAAACTCAACCCTGGGATCATCAAGAGGGTGAACAGACTCTCGACCCCCATCGCTGGTTTAGTGAGTGGCATTTTATCACATTACCGTCATCTCCAGTGTCTAGGAGAGAAGTTCAGCCTTTATTCGTCACACATACATTATATTAAGCTGGTGTTTTTGCCTCCTTGCTTTTATTATAAGTACCAGCAGAAGAAATCTCATGGCTTAAATGATGATGATCATGGTGTTTGTGCTGAGCTGAGCTGCTTTTACACACGTCCCACTTTCCTCCCTGCAGGACAACGTGAACGTGTTCCTGAAGGCCTGTGGGAAACTCGGCCTGAACGACGCACAGCTCTTCCACCCCGGAGACTTGCAGGACGTGTCCACTCGCGTGACCGTCAGGTAATCGCAGACAACACGCACCAAAAGGTTCAGGTTCGAGAAGATTACACAAACTGGACTTTTCGTGAAGGCTGGTTAATGCAAGCAAGGTTGAACCTTATTGATTAGTGTTCACCGATCCGCCATAACATTAAAACCCAGTATTGTATGGGTTCCCTTGTGCCACTACGGCAGCTCTGTCACCTCTCATGCCTGGCACCGGGACGTTAGTGGTGGACCCACGGGGTGCTGTGGGTTGCAGGGTGGAGCCTCCATGGGTCAGACTGGTTTGTCCAGCACATTCCATGGATGATTAATCGGATCGAGATCTGAGGAGTTTGGAGGTCGGATCAACACTCTTGAACTCTGTGTGTCTAGCTGGGAATGACTGGGTGTTCTGATAGAGAATTATCATAGCTAACATTAACGTTTTTCAGCAGTTAGTGCTGCTTTGGCTTTTCTATGGCATGGGATAGGACGAGCTGCCCTTTTTCTCCTTTTCTAGTCTCCTGGCCTTGGCTCTCCTTTTCTCTTTGTACTTGATAAGTTACATTATAGTTTTATTCATGGCATAGATTTCTTTATAAGGTAACTTTAACTGATGGCCACTAAATCAACACACCGTCCTTATTGACAAAGAAAAAGCAAGTTTGGAGAAAAACTGTTTGCAATGTAAAAACTGAAACAACATCGTTTTGATAAATTATCAGATTGTAGACTTCTTATTTTGGATGTTTTAGAGTAAAGCAAGCATGTTGACACATGGATCTATTTCTTCGGTCATTTCTCACAATGTCAACTTGAGTCACAGTGGCTGTTTGACTCTAAGGGTTAAAGCCCTGCTCACACACTCAAGTCTGAGTCTTTAAACGCCGCGTCCATGGTGAGTGTGTTTGGAATCTGCCTACGTGAGGGGTGTGAGGGAATGTTATTGCTTTACCCCCCTGACCCCCGACCCGTCGTTAAACCGCTCAGGATAACTGATGCGTGACAGCGGACCACTGGTGTGACCGCAGAAATGCGTGTTTACTTTAGACTAAAATCTGGAATGTGTGTTTTATTTTATTCCTGTCAAGAATTTCATCATGTTTTTCAACAATGAGGGAAAATACAGAGATTCAAAACTGATTAACAATGGTGAGCAAGTGTTGGGGCCGTCTTGAGAGCATACACGAGGCAAAATAATACCCAGATTTAACAGGAAGATGAATTATTTATTCATTTATTGTTTTTGAACCAACAGTTTAAAGGTGGTTAAAGCAATAAGCACCTCCAGTCCGTTACTGGTTTGGAAGTTTCCTGGTACAAATGCCATGGAACAGTGTCGATTGTGCATGACTAAAAACCTGTCTTGACCCAAGAATAAAGAAGTTCTTGAAAGGTTTCTAAAGTCCATATATTTTGACTAGAATTCATGGGACGTTTTACTGTGCGAGTTTCCCATTGTAAGTTTAATTCTATTCTCCAGTGCAAGGAAATGAGCTGAATGTTCACCACGGGACTGTACATGAGAATCAAATGTACCTTGGTGAATAGTAGGGATGGAAACCACCAGGGGCCAGACGATACGATATCACGATACCCAAGTGCTGCTTCCATTTGTATTACGGGTCTTTTGTAACAAAAATAAATAAATAATAATAATATTCCAGTTCGATATTTATTTTATTTTTTTTCCTGAATGTTAAAATTGTGAACAAACTTTGCAAATAGTTTGCATCTACCACACGGGATGCTGTGCTGCCTGCCATCGTGTGTGTAGTTTATAGCGAACCACCTGTAGGATTATGGAGGAACAGTGACTTCAAATGCAAAGACAGAATGAACATCGTTATTAAAAATATCTTTATATATATTTTTTTTTGAGTCAGTATGGTGATGAATTGCCACACAAATGAATCGCTGAACTTGACTCGCTTCCTTTCTTTCCAGTGCAGTCGAGTAAGATTTAAAAAGTACAAATGAATCAGTTTCTATTATTGACTCGCCACTATATAATGATTAGGGAAATCCAGTTAACTGTGCAGCCCTTCTCTACCGCTCTGTCTCCAACACCATGACGTGGACGACTTCAGCACACACTTGTTGGGTTTGGTTGGGTGGAAGCTTCCAAATTTAGCCTCGCAACCCCATGCTGTGCTGAAACTATAGAAGATCTATATATGTTGAGTGTCTATTTCCGTCCGACTTTCACCCACCTGCCCTTATTGCTGTTTAACTCCAAGTCTGTCGGTACAGATCCCCACGCGACCGTGTGACCGCTCCCGAGTGGTGTTTACTGCCCTGTTAATGTTAGAAAGTGTCCCACTGCGCCGTAGACCACGTGTTGGGGTTCACATAACGTGTGCTCCTGTATGAACACGTGTCGAGTCAGTTGTTTTGATGGAATTTTAGCGATCAGTGCTGATCTCGGAAAGTGTATCGGAGTAAAGCAGCTGCTCTGATCCTCCAGCTGACTGGTTTCACTTCTGTCCTTACAGGCATCAAGAGACCACCAGGAGGCTGAAAAATGTAAGTCCAATTGATTTGACTGTCTTTTTATTCACTTCTGAATGGACAAATTGCGATGCAGTGTTTTCATGACCTAGGATCAGCTCAAGAATTGTTAGCAATTGTATGAAAAATTTTAAAATTGGTGTGTCTGTACATTTTAAAGATATTTGCAAGAAAATTACTTGGTGGTAATAAAAAGATGAGTAATGGAACACATCACATCATTTAATGAGGTTTTACTTTGAAGTTTAAATGGAAAACACCCTCATCATGGAAAAAAAAAAAAGACCATGAAAATATCATTAGTTCATCTCAAAATTCAATAGTGTACTGTATATTTTTTAAAGCACGTTTGAGTGTGCAATTAAATTCCACGCAAATTAAGTAGTAGGAACATCAAGTTTCAATGTGACAAAATTATTGGCACCATTGCGTAAGGTACTCAAATTCCCATTTTAAACATATCGGTACCTTCAGCTACACCTCAGTGGTACCTCGGTGTATGAAATTTAACCCGTTCCGGAGGCGAGTTTTTAAGTAGAAGTTCCCATGGGAAATAACGTAAATGCAGATAACCCATAAATATTACCAGTAGTACCAAGTTATAACACTATAATCATATTTTTGCATATTAAAAACAATAAAACATTTAGAAAAGACATGTGAATTAAGTAAAATATGAAATAAATAGACATTAAACCTCACTTAACCTTAATTTATGATTCCTCTTGGCACCAGATGCTTTAAAAACAAAGTGGCTCCGTTTTCTCTTTGCTGTGATCCTTGGTAATGTTTTTGGGACCCGTGGTGCTTCGTCTTCACTAAATCTTTAGCACAAAAAAAGTGTGAACTCTTTTCGTCTGTCTTTTTCACTCACGCAAACAAGTTTTGATGGGCAACCGGAAGAACGCCCAACCCGTTTGGACGCTGGTTTGGCAAAAAAAAAATGCTTTGCATGTCGCAACAAATTTCTTGAGAAAGTTTCTAGTTTCTAAGGCGAACATGTGTTTGGATGCTGAGGTACCACTGTAATGTCATGGCCTATAATGCTTAATGAGTGCTTAATCTCTCCAGATTCTCCCTGGTCCTAGATCTTCTCCCATAGATACTTATCTCATAGGCAATTTAATTGATTATGCAGTTTAATTGATCTTTTTTTTTTTTTTGCGCACTTCAGGAACTCTTAATTATTTAGGTAATCTTCTTTTATAAATATATGATGATTGGTGCATTAGTACCATCTACTGGACTGGAGTGGGAGAAAAAAAAAAACATCACTTTGTATGAGGTGTGATATTTAAACAATCAACAAAAGTTTCACAGGGTTTCAGTGTTGATTAGATACTTTTAGTAGATTAATACTTCATGTAAGAGGATATAGCTAATACAGGCGCTCGAGACAAATAAGGCATACTGTACATTAGTGCTAATGAATCGACAGTCTACTTGTACTGCACAGCTCTAGTCTTTACATAGGGTGCCGATAACTATGGTGCTGGCTGTATAAATCCCAGACTTATCTTATTTGGGTTGGACTTGATATTTAGCTTGAGTTTGTGTGTTGGATAACGTGTAACACGTGTTAATGTTCAGTTTGAATGATTATTATTTTAATCACTTACTATTTGTATGTATTTGCAATTAGTATTTCTTTTATATTATATATTTCAAATATTCTTTAATTGAATATTTAATTGGTGCGAGTTCAGATGAGGTGTTATTTAGTTTCTTGTTTAAGATCTTATTAGTTTAACATTTCTCTCTGTAGAAGGCCGCCTTGTACATGTACCAACATTTTTAGTGTTTATCATCCAGAAAGATCTTCTAGTCATTGAGCAGAGACAAAAGCTTCACAAGAACACAAGAGCCATTCATACACGGCTCAGAAACGCACAGCGAGAGAGAGAGAGAGAGAATTCATTACATGGTGTTGGAGAGGTAGAGACGGCACAGAATTGTGTGGTGGGAAAAAAGGAGGGATGATTTAGGAGAATATGGAAGAGAGAAATCAATAGGGACTAGTGGGTAAGTGGTTGTATTGTTCATTTTGGGGTTAAAGGAGGAGTTTTTAAACGAACAGAACAGGTGCACTGTAATGTTTTTTTTTTTTTTTTGTTTAGCTCAGTGACTTCAAATCCTGATTAAACATGAATCTATTTCCACAAAATATATATATATCAAAATATGATTAATAAAAGTGAAGGTGTGGTGTAATTTGTTTTAGCAGCTTGCATAGTAATACCAGTACACACGTTCACGTGTGTAACGTGGCACATCTTGGCTGATCAACTTTTAATTTTATTTATTTATTTTGGGAGAAAACTCTACATTAATACTTTACCTGACCGTGTATTTAAAAAATGGAAAGGGTGGGAGTACTTTCTTTTTACATAAGAGAACAATGTAGTGTTGTAACCAGAAATGATTCATTGTGCTCTGTCTCTCTCTCTCTCTCTCTCTCTCTCTCTCTCTCTCTCTCTCTCTCTCCATGTTCATTGTCAGGTTCTGATCACGATATACTGGCTGGGAAGGAAGGCTCAGGCCGACCCATCCTACACCGGACCACAACTCAACTTTAAAGCTTTTGAAGGATTGCTGGGCGTCGCCTTGTCTAAAGTGAGTCAGAGCCAGAAACTGTAGCTGTTGAAAATAAAAATAAAATAAACGTTCCTGAAATTTCTCAGCGATTGGTTATTTTTTGTAATGTCTTCGGAATGTTTAAAGAAAATCTAAAAAAAAAAAAAAAAAAAAAAAAATGCATAGTTAAGTCCCCTACATATGAACGAGTTCCGTTCCAGGAGCTCGTTCGTAAGTCCAGTTTGTTAATAAGTCCAAAAAACATTGCTTAGGTACTAGGATACCAACACAACTTGCTGTATATTACAGTACTTTGTCGATTAATTTTAAAAGAACTTAATGTCTGCCGCATGATCTAACATCCGCGATTGTGCATATGGGAACACGGTTATATCTTTGAAGATTCGTAAAAAGAAAAAAGTCCGTTAGTATGTAGGGGATGTCCTGTATTGGAGTTTGACAAATCACTTGTGTATCAAGGAAGTCGCAGTAAACCTCAGGACTGTTTGCTTCCTGATCTCGTCTGCACGGCTCACCACATGTTGCTTGTCCAGAATAAAAAAAATCTTGAGTTACAAAAAGATTTTAAGGAGGAGTTCTCTCCTTTTTTTCATTTTATTTTTTTTTTCCTTCCGCCCCCCCCCCTTCTTGCTGGACCTGTAGGCTCTAGAGGAGGCGTCATGCTCCAGGTCCAGCGTGAGGGACAGCGGCTTCTCAGAGACCTGGTACCCTGACAGGGAGGTGCCGAGCTACAGGAGGGAGGATTCAGTGGAGAGCCTGGACTCGGTGGAGTCACACACTCTGAGTGCAGCGTCGGATTGTACACTAATAGCAGGCAGTGAAGGTACGAGTCCTAACGAGGGTTTTTTTTTCTTGTCAGACTTGCACCATTTGATCACATGCTGTTGCCTATGTAGAAAATGTTTAGTGAACTTGCCATGTTCTTGGCACAGTCTCGATCGGGTCTGATGTTTCCTTTACTGCTGCCAGAGTTTTAATCAAAAGCAAATTGGGTGTGGCTTTGGGGTTTATTCGAAGACTGATGGTGTCCACAAACCTGGGAGCCTGAACATTCTGATAATCTGCACAATGATTGTCCATTGTAAATCGTATAGGATTTTTATTTTTTTCTAGTTGAGGGAAATCAGTTGAGTTGAAAGTAATACCTGCCAATAACAGCAGATTGAACAGCGTATCATGACCACGTCAATGCCAATATTATGCATCATGATATCCTACTGATGATGCATCTCCATGGTAACACCATAATACACCAGAGAAAGCAAAAACTTCATAAGCCCATGTTTACGTTCCTTCCATTATGCCGGGATTGTCAAGTGCATGGTAATGAAAGTTTGTTGCATTACATTCATACTTTCGCAGCGCTCATGTAAGTGTGACATACTGAACCATTCCTCACCACTGAGGTAATACAGGCATTGGAGTGTGTGTGTGTGTGTGGAGCTTGTTCATCCTACATGGTGCAATCGACTGTAGTAGTTTTACTTTTCTGGTTCTTCTCTCCCTTTTTTTTCTTTTTTTCCCTCCTGTTTTTCATCTTTTCCTCTCTTTCAGCGTTTGGGAGTGACGCAGAGGCAGAGCACTGCTTTAGGATGACTGAAACCATGTCTGCACCCGGGAGAGAGCGACAAACCCTCCCAGCTGTGCTAAGGAGGAAAAGATCCGAGCAGCATGAAGGTGGCAGGGGTCACGTCAGTCCTCTTCACAGGTACATCCTATAGTTTGTTCGTGTTTAGGTTCAGGTTTTCTAAAAATGGCGCGAAGAATTGTGGACTGGAATCTCATCCAGTCTGGGAAGCATTTGGATTATTTATTTGTACAATCCAAAAAGTCTTGGTGTCTTACATTCGACACAGGTTTTTCTTTCAAGTCCTAAGTCTGATTTCCTCACCATCTGTTGCTTGTAGTGGAAATGAGAGGGGCTTAGTCAGTCCCCGCCTTGACCTCCCTCCCGTTTCCGCTTTCCACCAATGGGCGCACGATTACCAGAGCGACTCGGAGTCTGACTCTGACCGGCCCGAACCGGACCTCGTTCAGGACGACCTCGCCAGCCGCCGATTCCGCTCAGCAAACCAGACTGCACCTGCGAACTTCGCCGTTCCTCTGAGCTCCGGAGTCATGAGACCATTTCCCGCCGTGACCCCGAGTGCAAGAAGGTCATGGGTCACAATGTCTGATGCCTCTCGGTTGCCTTCTGTTCCTCGTGAATGCTCGAGCCAGAGGTTAGAGTTTGGAGTGACTTGAAGTTGCATGGCGTCTTAACATTGCCGTGGCCTGCTAACACTCGTGCGTTGTTTGTGTGGTTTTATTTACTGGCTGCTTGATTAACTCCCCATCGTGAGAGGAGTTGTTTTGGTTGACTAAATGTGATGGATTTTTTTTTTATTTATTTATTTTTTTAACACTAATCTGCATCTCGTCATTGATATGAGCTGGCAGAGTTAATCTTGTTAATCAGTGTTAATTCTGCTTTTTTTTTTTTTTTTTTTAAACTTACATTTCCGTTTTTAACCAGTTTGAAAATCGTGTGAGATTTGCGCAAGCATTTCTTCACACGCATGTGGAAGCATATTCCGGTCTTGCTGCATTCTTAAATGCCATAATCACGTCTCAAACGAACCGCAGCATGCCCGACCTGGAAAAGTCCTCTCTGCCGGACGAGCTCCTTCTGCAGGCTTGGAACGAAGACTCGAGCGAATCGGACGAGGGACGAGGCAGCGCCGACCCTGTTCAAGATGACCTCTACGCTCGCAGGGTGATTCAGGCCACCCATCAGACCTCCGTCAACACTGATTCGGACAAGTTCCTTCCCAGGTACTGGACTCCTCAGGAGGACGTCCATGTGGGGAGGATCAGACAGGGGTCACAGCGCAGACCCTGGTACAAGAAGATGCAGGGCTTCAGGTTGGTCGGACGTGATGGAATGATTTTAGTCTAAGTTTTCTTTCCTTTACTTAAATCTACTCTTTCGCTTAGGAGTCAGTAAATGATTCACTCTCCTGCTTTTGATTTTATTTATTTTTTCTTTCTTTCTCTCTCTTTCTCTCTCTCCTCCGGCATCCTCACGTTCAGTCAAAAGCCATCTGGCTCATCCGAGGAGGACTCCGACTTTGATGTCACACCCTGGTTGGGAGCTTCTGCTTGCACCTCTACACCCACATCCAGATCCCAACAAATGTTTTAAGAGCACCAAGATTACCAAGAATTACCTTCCATCACTATTGTCCTCCTTTTTATCATGCCAAAGGCTTGGATTTCGTCTGCTTCAACATGAGCCAGGATCAGGCATATTGTTGGACTTGACGGCACCTGATTTGGGAACGAGTACCATATTTAAACCATATACACGAGCTAAAGCTTGTTTAGAGCTAATACCAAAACTTTAGTGTTGAATGTAAAGACTTTCTTCTGTTCTGGAGGACGTTTGTTTATTTATTTATTTTTTTGGATACATTTTTCTTCTTTTCTTTTGAGTTCAGACACCTGATTTATCATTTGTCTTGATGGGTGTGGTCCCTTTCAGAAATCTTTTCAGATCTTTAGGGATCACTCGATTGTATTTAATAAAAATGATGTAGATCGTATGCTATAATATTTCAGTAATCCGACTAACCCAGTTAAGCATCTGTAACAGGTTTGGGGTCGACAGCACTTTTTAGTGCCATCTGAGGGAATATCTCATCCTGGACTGGTGCTTCATTCACCCTTAACAGCCAAAGTGCACTTAAGCTGTTTTGGTAGATTGTGTTGCCTCAAAACTGCCCCCCCAACGTTTATTTCACTCCTAAAAGCCACAGTCCTATTGGAACCCTTGTATCTTGTATGGTTTAATATGAGCGTATATGCTGAATGCATGAGTTATTGTCAGTTACTGTACTAATTTAACTTTTAAAACAATATAACTTTTTACGTGCAATATGGTGCAATAGCACTAGTAGCTGTATGTACATTTACAGTAAAGATGCACCAGTATGGTGCCATGAATGAGATATCAAAGGGGCAGGAATGCCTGGAAAAACTGGACTCCTTAACGATTTCCTGCTTCTTTAATTTGCAATGGACAAGTAGAGCGGATCAGTGGAAATCTCTCTTGGATTGGATTCGTTAGGGATGAGAGGAACAACTTATTTTTTTTTTCCATTTGTGTCGGCAGAGTAAACACTTCACAGCGATCATAGCCACTTGTCAGTTTTTAAAATCCTGATTAAATTTGTTGAGCATGTAAACGCGCATCTCTTCAGATCAGCATGCGTGTAAAGGTTTAAGCTGGAATCTCTGATCAGAATAATTTTAGTCGGATTGAAGAAATATTGTCCATGTGAATGTCGCTATAGATGCAATGTTTACAGTGTGTTTATGGCTGTAGTATTTAATAAATAAAGGGTTTACGTTGAAGTTCAGTTATCTTTGCTTGAATAATTTTCACACGCTGCGTTGCGTCTCTTTGCATCAAACTCTAACATGCTTTGTGTATTGGGAGTTGATAAAAGTTAGAAAATTTTCAATTGCAAAGTAAACTACACAGTTACATGTTTAAGACTTAAAAAAACAAATGTTGCTAAGTAGAACAAAAGTGATGGTCAGGAGGGGGATCTTTGTATAATTTGTCGGCACTAACTTTTTAAATAAATAAATTTATGGTCCTTAAAGAATGCACATAATTGGTTTATTGTATATTTGCTGCTTAAGGAAAGTCATGGCTCTAAAATCACTCACTCTAAAACTACTCAACTATAAAAATTGTCATTATCTTCATTTCCTAGAGTGGCCATGGGACATTCCCCTAGGGTCGGGTGAGTGTCATCTGTTTCGGCTTTCTATGCTTTGGCTTTGTACGTGCTGATGAGAGCTACTGTATAGTTGAGTTTGTCACGTCTGATGTCTGCTTTCCCCGTCTACAGGTTTTAAAACTGTTGCCGCTACGTCTGTGTTCTGCCATTGCGTTCACACTCTACTGCATATTGAAATATTAGTACCTGTTCTGCTTCAGTGTCTGCTTGTAGTCTAGCATCTGTATGTTGGAGTAGATCGATCAGGGTTGGTATAGCTGCTTAGCAGTTTGGACACCTACGAATTCAGTGTTTTAGTGTATTTTATTTTCCACATTCTTGAACAATACTGAAGGTTTCAGAACTATGGAATAAGGTAATTAACTAACGCCACCAACACTCTCTCTCACTCATCTTCTATAGCACTTTACCTCGGAGCCGGGGTACACCCTGGACAGGGTGCCAATCCATCGCATGGCATACACACACTCATTACACCACCAACAGTCAGTTATTTTAATTCATCCATCCATCTTCAACCGCTTATCCAAAGTCGGGTCGCGGGGGGTAGCAGTTCCAGCAGGGAACCCCAAACTTCCCTTTCCCCAGCCACCTCAGCTAACTCTAACTGGGGAATCCCAAGGCTTCCCCAGGCCAGTGTGGAGATATAATCTCTCCATCTAGTCCTTGGTCTGTCCCGTAGTCTCCTTCCACCTGGACCTGCCAAGAACACCTCCCTGGGAAGGCGTCCTGGTGACATCCTTGCTAGATGCCCGAACCACCTCAACTGACTTCTTTCCACGCAAAGGACTAGCGGCTCTACTGAGTTTCTCACATTTTAATTCAATTCAATTTGTAGCATTTTAAGACATGAAGGTCACCTCTTCTGAAACAGTTCTTGCAAGACAAGTATTGTCAAGCGCATTTGCAAAACCCATCAAGCATCATCCTGAAACTGGCTCTCATGAAGACCTTCCCAGGAAAGCAAGACCAAAACTTGAAGTTACCAGCCTCAAACATCACCAATTAACAAACAGCACCTCAGATTAGAGCCTTGATGAAGGTTTTACAAATCATAAGTAGCAGATACGTCTCGATATCAACTGTTCAGAGGAGGTTATTTCATATTTTGAAACGCCTTCAGCATCGTTTCAGTGTAGAAAGAAAAATCAGGAAAGATCATGGAGTTGGGTGTGTCCAAACTTTTGGCTGGCACTGTCTAAATTTTAGATGCCCTTGATCTAAATCTTATGTAGTTTAGCTTAAAGGAAAAAAAAATAGTAAAATGTTAAACACTAAAACACGCAAATGCTGCAAAGTGTTCACAGCGGTTATACAGTCGATTGTAATAGAATTTCGCTCACCTTTTCTTAACCCGACAGGAGCAAGTCCATGAGCGATATCACCCTGGAGCCCGTAGCGCAGACGCCTGAAAGCACTTCTATTCATCCTGTGAAAAGTCACGGCAGTAATGCTGCGTCTGTTTCCCTGCGGCAGGAGCGAATCCGGCAATATCAGGCCCGGGTGAGGGAGAGCGAGAGCAAGTGGCAGGAGGTGAGTGCTGTGTTCATGGGCGTTAAAAAGCACCAAGGCTGGAGGCAGGGTTTTTTTTTTTTTTTTTTTTTTTTTTTTTTTAACCCCCCCCTAAGCCAGGAAGGAAGGCAAGGAATCCGAGCTGTGTGATGATCTTCGTTAAAGTAATGTAGGTCACTCTCAGTGCTGGAAAAATAATCATCCGTTTTGGAGGCGAGTTCTTAAGGCGAAATTTCGTTTTATGAAACGCATTGTCCCATAGGAAATAATGTAAACGCAGATAATCTGTTCCAGCCACCCAAAAATATTACCAATTTTCAACAATATAATCATATTTTTGCATAAACAAGCAATCCAAAACTTTTGGAAAAGTGAAATAAATAGACAATAAATGTCACTTAACCTTAATTTATGATTCCTTTTAGCACCAGCTGCTTTAAAAAACAAACTGAAAATTTTTTTTTTTCCCCCTTATTCTTGCTCTCGTCCTTGATGATATTCTTGGGACCCATGGTGCTACATCTTCACTAAATCTTGCAAAAGAAAAAATACACACAATTTTTAAAAAACTCCTTCTCTTGGCGTCCCACTGACGCAAACAAGCTTTGAACGGCTCCGTGACATTTCTCAGGTTATTTTATTTCTTTTGAGGTTATTACAAGCCGTTTGTTTGAGAATCAATTTCCCAACTCTTATTTAAATCTAAAGCCAATAAACCGCCCCCCCCTCCCCCTTCTACTCCACATTACTACACTACCATACCACCAAGCCTCATCATATTCCTGCTGCTGTTCGCTGTAGTGAATCCTACTTCTGGGCGGTCGCTGTGCATCACTGCCTCGCATTTATATTTAATTCCCTCCAGCTGCTTTGTGGTGTTGCATCACTGCCCCAGTGACTGTCTAAACCTAAATGAATACGGGAATGTTCATTTCGTGTAACGCCTTTAGGATCTGAACAAGTGGAAGACTCGCAGACAGAGTCTGACCTCTGACCTTTACAAGAAGAAAGAGGAGCGAGACCAAATTGAGCTCAGTCCCAGTGGAACTGTTCAACCTGGAGAGGAGCAGCAGCGAAGGTAGATCAAAACCCAGGTCCCTTGTATGTAATTATTAGCAGCAATACATTTTTCTTTTAGGATTTTTACATTTTTTTTAATGTTTGAGAGGTTTGAATTTGTTTTGAAACATTACAACCTCCACCTTTTTTAATGCACGTTTTTTCTTTTTAAGTGCCTTTTGCAGTTCTTCTAGGAGGAGCCTACAGAGGGAGGAGTCTGATTCGGCTACAGATGAGACTTCCCTTCCTTCTCCCCTGACCTCCGGCTCCAGCCTCATGCCTGCCCCCGTCAGCTCCACCGATCCCGCTCCTGACCACGGGGACTATCCCCGCGCAACCGAAGCGAGTCATCGCACGCCCCCTGATCACGTGCACAGCTCCTCATCTCCCTCCCTGCCAGCCTCGGACATGGACACGGACCCGTCTGCAGCGCCCGTCCAGCGTGCCAAGTCTGTAGAGGGTGTGTTTTCAGGTTCGCCACAGATGTCCGCCGCGCTGCCCAGAGGTTTCCGCAGGTCAGAGGGGACCTCACGGCTCTCCGCGGGCGTCACACCAAGACCGTTCCGCTCCAAGATCTCCAGGAAGTCCACTCATGCTAGATTCTACTCGGTGAGCGCATTTCGGCCTTGTGTGATCGGTCTGTTAATGCTTGTGTTTTTTTTGTTTTTTTTTGTGGCGATTGTCTAAAACACACAGCACTTGTTTGGTGCACGTCTTCAGGGTGGGCGTGTGCCTTTGTTTGTCCATCTGTGTTCTGTATGTGTGTGAAGTTTAGTGTTACTCGTCTCGCTACGATCTTTTTGCAGCCCCTATAAATAATGAAACATGGGGCTGCCATGCCACTTAATGCTCCTGATAGATAGCGAAACCCAAGCTTTAGAAATAACTGCCTGGTTGAAATAGGGCACTAGGATGAAAGAAAGTGCCCTATTTCAACCAGTTACGTTTTTTTTTTTCTTCCCCCATTAACATTTCCTCGAAAAAAAAAAAGAAAAAAAAAAAAAATCAAATAAAACACAATGAAACTCATGAAATTTATAAAAAAAAAATTTTTTGCTCTGGGATGAAATTTGTCCATCACAGATGGACAATTCCGATGGCAGCCAACAAGAGCAGCACCAGCGTCCTGTATCCTTCCCCCACCAAAGTGTCGCTCCACTTCCCGATTACAAAGACGACTCCTGCACTAGTACACATGCAGCCGTCCAGTGGAGGAAGAAGGAGGACGAAGAGAGGGGACACCGGGTAGACTCGGCTCCCAGCATTCACTCCTTTATCTCCGCTAGTGTCCTGATGCCGGACAAAGCCGCGTCCGCGAGTGAGGAGGACAAGGTGTCTTTTTCTTTCACTCCCAAAATTACTATAATCACCATCTTATTAATAATTCATCAGAGAATGAATCTGTCGCTCTGTTGTTGTGAGCATCTGTTTAACACACACGTACTGTCCAGGCATGCATGTTTACCATGAGGTGTGTGTAATGTTATACAGCAGGCCGGGATTCGAGTGAAAAAAAAAAAAAAAGAAAAAAGGCACGGTTTCTCAGGTTTCCCTACAGGATGCGATCACATGCCACAGGTAACGTTTCCTCTCGTCCCTCTGTCTCCCCATCAGGCGGATCACCGTGACATGCGAGTCAGTCTGAATCAGACGCCCAACGGAGGCGCCGACTTCGGCTTCCAGGCTCGGTGGGACTCGACTGGTGCTCGCGTCAAATCCGTCCAGCCAGGTGAGCCAGGTTCCGTCTGGAGTGAATCGTCATCGTCAAATACTGAAATGATTTCAATTTGTCCGTTAACGTCACGCACTCCTCTATAACTCAGGCGCTATTTTAACATCAATTAGACTCAAAAGTACAAGAAACCAGGCGCAACAAATACGCAGAAGGTTCTATATTTTGAGGCGGATTATGATTTTTCAGTCTGGTGGATTAAAACTTTATTTTATTTTGTTACATGTCGTTCCATTGCAGCGTCTCTTCCCCAGGGATGGTGGGGAATTTGTTAGAAATTTATACATGTAAATAATTTGTTTTTAAATAAAAAATATTGTGCATTTGAAAAGCAACAAATCGAAAGCAGAAAACACTGACCTTTAAGTTAAGAACTAATTCATGGGAGAGGAAAAAAAGAAAAATACAAAGACTAAAAAAAAAAAAAACAGACTCAACTTGTACAATTAAAATTCAGGATTACTGTATGAATTATGCTAGTATCTGATTTCCGCTGATTTAACTACAGTGTCCACTATCGCATTCTGGTTAATGATCGAATAGCAAATAATTAATTATTGTGATTTATTCTAATGATTTACTTTTAACTAAAATTGAATTGCTCAGTCTTGCAGTTTTTATTATTATTTTTTTTGGTGTGCAAGTGTGTTGGAATGTAATAGACAAGCTTTTAAACGTGGGGTCAGAGTAGAGTAAACGCAGCATGTTAATTGCTTAACTGTGTGTATTGTGTGTATCCTTCGGCAGGATCTCTCTACAAAACGACCTTGAATATTGCTCTGTGTGCGCGAGTGTGTTTTTCGGGTATGAATGATTGATGGCGAACAGTGAAGGTGTTGCTTACTGTGCATCAGTCTGATTAGTTAGACACGCTGTCGCACTCGGGACGATCTCTCTCCGTTCTCGTCCCTCCGTGTTCATTAAACTCCTAGTGGTAGAGCAGCTACTTGTGCCTAATAAGCACATTTCACTGTTGGAATATATTTAAATGTTTCTTGTTTACGTGTATATACAGTGCTCTTTAAATGTCTAGAGCTTCCCATCATTTCTCTATATGTTGCTAGGAAAATCCGACAGCGGGTGCCGTGATTTCTTGCAACACGTCCAAACATTCTAACAAGACCTAGTCGATGTGTTGTGTATGATCTCGGTTATTTAACTCTTTCATGTCATTTCTGACCAGAGGTGATTCAGGCCAGTAGAAAATGTTACAACAGGTATGAGCCCCAGGTTGTGTGATTTAGCTGTGATTGGCTCCGCCTCTCAGGCAGCCCGGCTCAGCTGTGCCACCTGCAGGCGGGCGATGAGATTGTGGCTTTGGGTGGAAGGCGAGTGGCCGAAATGAGCTACGAACAGTGGAAGGCCAATATGGACGCCGCGCTCCGGGAGGGCAAACTGCTGATGGACATCCGGCGCCTCAGCCTTAACGGTAATAATAATTCATTTTGTGTCCAGAATCCTAAATAAACATTCATTTTGTAGCAGAGCAAAAATCCCACCAGGAAAATGAAATGCACAAATTGTAAAAGGCTTTACTTCATCCTCCGGGGGTGTGATGTATGAAAAGACTGTTTTTCAGTCTTCAGCCTGTTTTTTGAAGTCTAAAAGGTTTAAAGGTGTCCACAAAGATGAAGTACAGAATGTTGATCATTTTAACTGCTATACCGTGTGAACTTTTACTCTGATTAAAAAGCATGTTGTGTGAAATTAGTTACTGTTCCCTTAAATATTTTTTTTTCTTTAGCTCTGCCATATTCCCTCCTCAGATATTATAATGAGCCCTAGTCACATGACCAAGTATGTCTTTCGGGAAAATTTTGATTATATACATTAATCAGCCAAAGCCATCATCAGCCATTATGACCACTGATGTATGAACTGAACAACATGGACCAACTACACATCAGTATACCGGTGATGGATCATGGGTATCCAAGGCCCAACACCCATGCCCCTTAGGGACCAAAGGCCAGATTGTCTGATCAGATCCCTCAAAAGTCACGAATTGGTGGAAAAAGTCAATGCTGGTCATGATGGAAATGCACCAGAAGTCCCAGATCCCTTGGGTCAGGGCCCATTTGTGGTGAGCTGAAGGGAACGGCACACATGAGGTAAAGAGTTCCAGCTTTCCAAGCTCTCCAGATCCCAAAACGATTGTGCATCCATGGGATGGACTAGACAAACAAGTCTGATCTGCTGCCAGCATCCTGGTAGACACGTGTCCCTGTAGACCCATTCCATTAATACTAATAGTTTAAAAGTTATCGCTGAATTTTTATTATTATTTTTTTTATAATATGCATGAGGCAAGTTAAATGTTTTTAATCTGGATTAGAGAACACCTAATAAAATGGGAAGGTTTTATGGATTTGTCCATGTTGCTTCCTTGTGGGTCTTGCCAACAGCCACTGTTTGTCCATGTTGAGTCTAGTGACAGTCACGGTTTTCTGTTTTTTTTTCCAATTATGTTGATGCCATTTTGCATTTGGACTCCTGTATAAATGCTAAGAACAGTCTGAACAATGTTTAAATGTCTTTAACGTGTGTGTAGGTCATTCAGATGACAACACTTCCGGGATGCCCATGGAGAACAAGACTAAAGAGCAGCTCAACGGCCACCATGTTAATGTGAGTACATTGTGAAGCTCAGGAGAGCCTTGTTGCAGTACTGTATTGCTGTTTAGCCGTCAGGATGGTTTGCAAAGGCATACTAATAACAGATTATTTGTTTTTTTTTCTCATCTTGATCCTGACTGTAGGGTTTGCCAGCAAAAACGACGAACAGAAGCTTCAGTCACAATCCAGTTCTGACAAAACACAAAGGTAAGCAATGAATTAGTGGTTAATTTGGTTTTCAGTGTAAATGGTTAACAATACGTCTCCTTTTTTTAAAAATAACTCTCGCCCAACTCTTCTCTTTCCACCTGTAGAAAATGAACAAACGCAAAACCAAAACAGGAGATTAGAGTTTTTTAAGCAGAAAGGTAAACACAGGCTTTCAGCTGCTTCCCAGGATTCGCTCATTTCCTCTTTTTAAAATAACACTGCTTTATAATGAAGCCTAACGAAACAGAGGAACGTCCTACCGACAGGGTTGATATTTATATGTCACGTACACCTTCTCAGGTTCCTCTGGTTCCACGGTCGACTCGTCTGTCTACCTTTGTGGTAAATGTCTGCTGTGTCTTTGCCTCCGTGTGCTCTTTCTGAAACCCCAAATTTTCAGTACAGAGGGGACTCGGGGCGTGGCCTTTTAAAGAAATGCTCCTATTTTTTCTTTTTAAATATTTATGTAGTGTATGATGAATTGCTAGACATGATCATGTTTAGCTCTATTGAGACATGAACAGAAATCATTAGATTAGAACGAGAAATTTGTTAAATGTTCGTGGGCAGTCGTTGTACTCATAAATTTTTTTTATGTAGAACTTACAATTTAGTCATAACCAATTCCCAACCACGCTTCCACATCAAGGCGACATCATCAACCAGGAAGGGCGAAGGCTAGCACATTTTTCCTTCGAGCCACGTGAAGCCGCATCTTTTTAAACTGTGAGCTCAACTATCGTTGGGAGCGGCGTAACGCACTCGAAAGACAGCGCTACCTGCTTCTCGGGCTTGCGGGAGCTCACAGACACCCGTGATTGGCCGTAGATCCGCGATTGATAAGTCCCTCCCATCACTCCCCTTTGAGAGAGCTCGGCCAATCATCTCTCTCTAGGCCCCCGGCTGCGGCATCATCTGGGATTCGAACTCCGGATGATGGGGCGAGATCATTACTGTCGCGCAACTCGAGGGCTGAACAAATAGGAAGTGTAAATTGAACTTGGTCATCTGCCTACATCTAACCCTGTCCTCTGCATCCTCTTCTCACACCAACTTACTTCATGTCCTCTCTCACTGCATCCATAAATCGACTCTTTGGTCTTCCTCTTCTTGGACCTTACGACCTCAGCATCCTTCTACCAATATATTCACAATCTCTCCTCTGAATATGTCCAAACCACCTCAATCTGGCCTCTCTGACTTTATTTCCAAACCATCTAACATGGGTTGTCCCTCTGATGAACTTATTCTCGATCCTATCCATCCTTGTCACTCCCAAGAGAACCTCAACATCTTCAGCTTTGCTACCTCTAGCTCTGCCTCCTGTCTTTTCTTCAGTGCCACTATCTCTAAGCCATAGAGCATCACTGGTCTCACCACTGTCCTGTACACCTTTCCTTTCATTCTAGCTGATACTCTTTTATCGCACAACACACCTGACACTTTTCTCCACCCATTCCAACCTGCCTGTACCCGCCTCTTCAC
>JAQMYJ010000010.1:6484240-6526375 GCA_030014305.1 Clarias laeviceps
GTCCATCACCAGAGCAAACAAAAAGGGGCTCAGAGCCGATCCTTGATGCAGACCCACCTCCACCTTGAACTCTTCTGCCACACCTATAGCACATCTCACCACTGTCTTACAGCTCTCATACATGTCCTGCACCACTCTAACATACTTCTTCCTCTTACAGCACCACAGCTCATCTCTCGGCACCCTGTCGTACGCTTTCTCTAAATCTACAAAGACACAATGCAACTCTGTTACCTTCTCTGTACCTCTCAATCAACATCCTCAAAGCAAATACTGCATCCGTTGTACTCTTTCTAGATATGAAACCATTTTGCTGCTCACAAATGCTCACCTCTGCCTTTAACCTAGCTTCCACTACTCTTTCCCACAGCTCCATTGTATGGCTTATCAACTTTATGCCTCTGTAAGTGCCACTGCTCTGCACATCCCCCTTGTTCTTAAAATCGGCACCAATACACTTCTCCTCCATTCCTCTGGGATTCTCTCACTCTCCAAGATCTTGTTAAACAGACTAGTCAGAAACTCTACTACAACCTTTCCTAAGCTCTTCCAAACCTTTAAAGGTATGTCATCAGGACCGACTGCCTTTCCACTCTTCATCCTCTTCAACGACCTCCTCACCTCACTTTTACTAATATTTGCTACTTCCTGCTCCACAACAGTCAACTCTTCTACTCTGTTCTCTTTAATTTTCTTTCAACTCTTTAAAGTTCTCCTTCCATCTTCCCATCACCCTCCTGGCATCTGTCAGTACATTTCCTTCCCATGTCTCTCTCTGCTTCGCCAACCTGTACAGATCCACCTCTCCCTCCTTACTATTTAATCGAGCATACAAGTCCTCATATGCTCTTTGTTTGGCCCTTGCCACCTCTACAACAGTGTAAACGCAATCTGTTAATCCTTGACACAAATGCAGTACAGAAATGTGGATTTGGTGGGGAAAAATGTTGGAGTATTCCTTTAATCGGTCTCTGCATGGCTGTGAGTGTGTGTGAGAAATGTAAACCTGCTGTGCAGCATGCAAGCTAAAAGTGCATCGTATTTATGTTAAATCTTATATTAAATTGTTTGTGTCTGTTTTCTTCCTTAACTTCACCTCAGGAGGCTCAGAGTCGCCGATACCGGATGTGAGTCCTCACTGGTTTATTGCAGGTTGATTTTATTTATCATCAAAGAGGTACAAGAGGTGATCTCATCCTAATTCTTCTGGGATTTGTGCAATTTTTTTTAATTTATTTTTTAGCTGCAGGTTCCCTCTATCGGTGCGTCGTCCACACGCTGGTCCTGGAACGCCGAGGAGGAAAGGAGGAGACAGGAGAAATGGCAGCTAGAGCAAGAACAACATCTGCAGGTACTGTAGGAGGAGAGATGGATAGCATGTTTGTTACACTTAAGTGCGAATTTATGTTAAAGTAACATGGAGAAAACAAGACTGCAGTATGTTTACTACTGTGTGTGTCAGGAGAAGTACAGGCGCGATCAGGAGAGACTAGAAGAAGCATGGAGACGAGATCAGCAAGAAGCGGTGTTGGAAGAAAACAGTGACCCTGAGGTTTGGAAACAGTCTGGTTTAATGTGTGTGTGGAATAGAATGAGAAACCGGGGTGGAACAAATAATCGAGTGAAATTGATGACCATGTTTGTCTGCCAAGGAATTTCTGGGTTAGTTGATGTATTTTCACTCGAACTCTGACCGCTCTGACGTGGAGATGTTACTGCTTACTGGAGTGAAGTGAAAAACAGCACCATGGCAACACAGACACTGCCAAAATCCTTCAACGTGTGAAGAATTACGGCTTAATCTGATCAAAAGTGGTCACTAAAATCAGAGAAAAAAAAAAGACTTTGAAGGTGCAATTAGCAGAACATGGCTAATTGGTGCCTCATGTTTGTGTCCCTGTGAGCCGACTTTATATTTTTCAAGTTCTCCGTAGTCATTTTCTAACGCGCACACACACTAGCCACGTTTACCCGACTCTCGCTCCCTTCACAGAGCGACACTTGACCACGACGCCCCCAGCACCCCAGACGTCATCTCAGTTTCCTTAATATTTCAACTTAACTGTCATCTTAATACATAAATTGTATTAATTGTAATGCTTATAAATGGAAATCACACTTGTATTTCAATCCAGATTCTATATTTACGTGTTTTGGTTCAGATTTTGTTATAAAATAAACAAACTTGGCATATAATTCCCTCATAGCATACAGGATGCTTTATTGCGTGGTCAAATTCAAATTTTGTCACATATACAGCACAATATGCAGTGAAATGTCTGGCTGTGACCTTAAAATTAAAAGGTTACAATAAAAAATTAGTTATGGAATAAAATAAGAAATAGGGTTTAGAGGACATTGAAAATGGAACAAAATATAAATATATGAAAATAATGTGTATGTTAATGTTTAGATTGCACCACCTGTAGGATTATAGAGAAATGGCAGCATTTCAGCACATTCAAATGCAAACGTATAAACGTTACAACAAAAAAAAAAAAAAAAACAGGTTTTGGAATCGGTGTGGCAATAATGAATTGTCAAACGAAACAATCGTGATACGTAACCGAATCTTACCCCCCCCCCCCCCCCATATCTACAGTATATTTTATTGTATCGTCCTTGATTTTATATTTTGGCTTCGGTTTTAGTTTTCTTTTGCATCAGCAGCAAAGTTGATTTAAACACGTACACTATGTATATCGCCAAAAGTATTCGCTTGCCTGCTTTCACATGCATATGAACGTGGCCTTGAACCTCCAGTTCTTAATCCATACGGTTTAATACGATGTTGGCCCCGCCCCCTTTGCAGCTGTAACCTCTTCAACTCTTCTTTGAAGGCTTTCCACAAGGTTTAGGAGTGTGTTTATGGGAATTTCTGACCATTCTTCCTGAAGCACATTTGTGAGGTCAGACACTGATGTTGGACGAGAAGAACTGGAAATATTGTGCATTTCTGAATGAGGCTTTCCTCTGTTTTTATCTGTAGTCAAATACATGTTGCAAAATCTTAACACTTTAGCATTTTAGAATAATACACTTTTTCAGGTTTGTCCTTTAATGTGAAATCTAAATCGCCCAAGTTTCATCTGAGTGACAGTTAAAATTTTAATTCAAAAAGTTAGACACTACAGACATAAAAGGGCATGAAATTATACTTTGCAAATGTTTATTTTTAGCTGATAAAAGTATAGATGTATATGCATATTTACAAAAAAAATGAAGCATGGATCAGGAGACGAGAAGCATTAAGTATTATGAAAATGGTGTTATAGGGTCCTTCCTGAAAGTTCACTTTTGACCTACTGTAGGTGTGAGACCTTTTTAGTACCAATACCATGTTTTGGCCGATACAGACCCATTTGGGCCACAGCCTGTTATTTTTCTTAGTGTCTCTGCATTCAAGAGAAGTGCGTTAGGGTTTTTAACAATATCTGTTTTATAAAATCGCTTCTACTGGAAGCCAAAAGGGCAGTTGTTGAACTCCTTCTGCCCAAAAAATGGCATTGTGTATTTGAACAGGGACACATCCACAACAAACCCCTCATGTACAGATTCCCAGGATTTAACTTCCTGTTTTTGTTACAGTCTAATGAGGAAATTTGGGATAACTGGGCTTTTCTGCACATAAATACGAGTTGAGTTATTTCTGTAAGCTGCCTCTAGGTGGCATCAGTACATCACTATTGGTGTAGTTTGTCTTCTACTGTAATCACTCTTGGCTTTGGATTTGTTTCGAGTTCATGTTAAATAAAGGTACATTTTAAATATATATGGCTGGAAGTCATCTGCTGCTCTTAGATCGTAATTAGCAGTTCAGCGTTTTTGTTCTTTTTCTCACTTCAGGGAAACATGGTGAAACTGTTGCTTGTGTTAATCACACAAAAATGTTATAGCAGATGTTGCAGCCCAACTTGAACTTCAGTGGGCTGCGTTCCCACCCAAACTTTTAATCACAACACATCTGGCTAAGATAAATGAACACCACGCGGATTAAATCGCTTGGCTTTGTTTTATTAATCCTGGTTATTTTAAAATGTAAACCCTTATTGAGAAATATTTTATGGGAGTTAAAAGTTAAAAACTTTATTTGCTATAAACGACTTCCCACCTGCAGTAGCGTTACAGTCCACTAGGGGGTGCACCTCAGGCTTATAGCACTGTATTATTCTAAACTTGACCATATGCTCCAAGTTATTCATTTATTATTTTGTTTTTTTCTTTTTATTCTGCAGAAGCAGGAAGTTCCATCTTTGCCCAGTGGAAACATTATACGTTACACTCCACCCCCTTTCCTGAACCGTGCAAATTCCCCAACTTCTGTAGCGCCAACTCGGCAAGCGCAAGAGCTGCCACTCATCCAGAACAAACGGGTCCAGATAGCCGCAGCCCATCCAAACCAGGAGGAACACGATTCATCCTCAAGGACGAGTCAATGGTGAGGGATGTCAGGATAAAATGTGTTTGATGTACATTTCTGCTTTACACACACGAACACCAACCATAGAGTGAACATGATCAAGAGGAAATCTGATGATTAAAGGACATGACATGTTTATCGGTAAGAAAACCATTAGTGAACCGGTCTGATCTGACTCCTTCTGGTGGGCCGTTAAAGATTATAATAATAATAATAAAAATCATAATAAATAATCTAAAAAATTTAAAGGACCAATACAACTATTACTGCTACTAATAGTAATATATTTTGTAATTTTAGATTTTCTCCTTATATAAACTGAGGGCCATGTCTATTTCTGCCATTTTGCCCAGATTTATTTCCTACATATGAGGTGGGATCAAAAAGTTTCGAGATTCACGCTGCACAGATCCGGTCACTTCCATGTCCGTCCTCCCTCAGACACCTGGCAGTAGAATTGACTGTTGACTGTCTGGCCCCTGTGAACGATTTCTCAATGCACAATGCCACAAATGTCAAAAGCCGATGAGCATGCACTCGGTTGAGACTCGCCTTTTTCCACTGTGAAGACTGTTGCTTCGTCTCGGGGTCGTACCCGGACACCCAAGTTCCGTCCCCGGTGATTATCCTCGTCATGAAAGAGACGGGCAGACTTGGGCGTGATGTTCTTTCTGCTCTTGGGTCAGCAGCCTGGGGACGAACTGTGCAGCAACACCGTGCATGTTCAAATCACGTGAGGATTGCCTGCACTGTTCTGCTAGATAATCATTGAAGCTCACTGTAATACAGAAGATGCCGAATGATTTGACATTTTTGGGGGTTGAGTGCATTGAAGGTCTTCTTGATCTCTCGTCATCTTCCAGTGATGATCTTCCACTCTTGAAGCACGCGTGCCACTCAAAACGCCCCAAACAACTCGTCGCCGAATCACGTCAAACATTTATGTGGCAGTTTTGCCCATTTTTAAGCCAAATTTTACGTTCGCTTTTTGTTCTAACTTGCTGTACTGGACATGATGAAATGGCAGACGCGGTAATGCACATGATCAGAATAGCACCAGTTGCACAGCTCGCGATGTACACAGGACAATCTTTTGGCAGGCTGACTTATGAAGGTCGGTGCTCCTGGTGACCGTGTGCGCAGCCCTATGCTGCCATCTGCTGGTGTGTTACAGAACTAGTCTCGAAACTTTTTGATACCACCTCGTGTTTTTTTTATTTTTTATTTATTTATTATTTTTTTTATATAAACATTTTACCATGTCTTTTGTCACCATTTAAAATTGCAATTGCAGACAATAATTTGTTATAAGGCGTTTTTTGCTGTTTGCTGCAAATTTCACTGCTCTGTCGTACATCTCTGCTCTTGCTGCTTTTGTTGTGCGTCAGGCCGAGCGAGTCTTACGGATTTACCAAGCTAACAGCTTCAGACAGGTCAGTCTGCTTCACGCTTTAATGCAGCACTCTAAATGCATGTGTGAAACCAAATGTATCTATCTAATGAAAAGGGAACGAAGAAAATGTCGAGGAACATTAGTACCGATGTCCAAGTGTATAATGAGGGTTTATATGAGAATTCGGAAATGCTTCGATGTTCTCCTAAATGGCACCTTAGTTAAATTCTAGTGACATGGCTTTACATGATGTAGACAATTTGCTTTATTAATAGGAAAAAATCCAAATCCACTCCGTCGCTTGATGGTAGCCACAAGCAAGACTCCAAAGGTCTGTCTGCTTTATTTTTTCCCCTAATTAACTGCTTACTCTTGCTCCCTCACTCATTTTATTTATAATTATTTGTTCCGTTTCTTTACTTCCTGTCCGCGTTAATACGCTGAAGTGGGCGTTAAGAAGAAGAGTCGTCTGTCTCAGGCCGAGCAGGAGCGACTCCAGATCCTGGCGGAGATGAGGAAGAAGACTCCGGTCCTCACCGACAGCAGCTGGATCCGCCAGCGCAGCACCTGCACCATCCACAAAGAGCCCGTCAACATGTCACCGCTTAAACGGTCTAAACACATCTCAAAATGAACATTATCTTTTAGAAATTTCCGCGCCTTGCTTATGATGATGAGTGATTAGGATTGTGACGTCAGCACTCATACAGTAGGATGCAAATCGAATCAACTAATTACTCCATCAGAACTAATTTTGTTTGAGTCTCGTATTTAGCCTCAGTGTAACTACAGGGGCGTTCAAATCAAACCGGGACTTGGGATGAAAGTGAATGAGGGCTTAACATTTGATATTTATAGAAGACTTCAAGCACAGTACGGTGATCAGATTTATCCGCAGTGAAACATTCGAATGGTGCAAATGTTGAAAAGAAGGTTGTATGTTCATGAATCCCTGGTCAGGTGGCTCGGAGCCTGAGGAAACTGTACACACGATCGTTCATGAGCACTACTTGCACGTTACTGGAACTTGGCTGGAAATGATCGCCACGTCCCCCATACAGTCCTGACCTTACTAGAAGCATGTTCACATATTCAGGTCTTTTTTTTTTAAGGAGTTCCTGGGTGGCCAGGATTTCAGTGAAGCAGGCAGTTCAATCATGGCTCTGATGTACTCTGAGAAACCTTTCTACTTTGATGGATCAGGGGATTATTTAAAGAAATAGTTTTTACTCTAAACAAAACAAAAAAAAAAGTATTACGGTGTTCTGATATTTTGTACTATCGAAGTCCCAGTTTGACTTGAACACCCCTACACCCCTTGTTGTAAAAGTATTAGAGGGCTACACTTGCTCTCATAACGCTCATAAGTCTCGGTTTGACTTGAACGCTCCATGTCTGTGTTCTCACCATAGCGTGTTTTCAAAATGTTCCTAAGTAAAAGCAGTGAACTGCACCTGATTTTTGTTTTCCACTGTTCAATTTCAGACACGAGTCTCTGGACAACATCCACAGCAGCAACTCCGCGTCCAAGCAGTTCTCCAGTGCGTCGCAGCCTCTCTCCGGCCTGAGCGGCATCGTTCCCTACCGAGGGTACTCGGGCCGCTGCAGCTTGGGACCCGGTGCTGCCATTTTCGCCACCGCTTTAAAGCAGCGCTCCTGGTCTCAGATCGCCCCCATCTCTCCCGTGTCTGATACTGAGGAGGCGTGTAACAGCGCACAGCAGTGTGACAGGTACTGTACAGCGAGGGGCTGGACGGTGTATATTTATACGGTAAACGGCAGATTGAAACTAGGACGCCTCTTGAAGTTTAGTATACATATCTGAGAATCCTTAATATATACTCCAGCTGTTCCAATATGAAGATTAATGTTTAAATGCAAACCTTAAGTAGCATAATTGGTTTTTAAAGAAATGTCGGCCTTGCGCACTCTGAAATATGAAGGTAAATCAAGGCAAGTGGGAAAACGAGCATCACTCAGGCTTTGCCATGTCCTGTAGGCTGGAGAGCCTCAGGCGACTGTGTTCCCGCTGTGATCGGCCACTAGTCAAAGGCCCGGCCATGGTCGTGGAGTCTCTGGATCTGTGCTTTCATGTGACGTGCTTTAAGGTGAGCCTGGAGGTCACCTGAGACATCAGCTGACCTGCACCTGGGCTGGATGTGTATCCTGAAACCTCACTAACAGAACATCATATTGGTGCTGGTGTTGGGAATCAGATCACATGCTGACTTTTATGGGATTAGGACGCTATGATGATAAAATGTGGGAAATATCAAGACGCATCATAATTCAACTTGATTTTTGATTCCATCACTTGTTTGATCACTTGTTCCATTCATGACATCAAAGCACAAAACTTCAATACCAGTTTAAAATGTAATAACATTGTTTACACCGAAGTGTAAATAGATTCTCGCTTGATCCATATTATTGTTGTTGCAACATGAGGGGCGTTCAAGTCAAACTGGGACTTTGTAATAAAATTTCTTATGAATGAAGCCGTAAAAGTGATTAACGTTTATAGAACAGTTCAAATAGTACAGTGATGAGACTCTTAGCCACAATAAAATGTTTGAACCACTGAAATATTTTTAAAGAAGTATACACGTCCATTAATGACGATCCCGGCCGAGGTACAGTACTGTGCAAAAGTCTTAGGCACCATGTTATATGCTGTACCAATTTTGCCATACATGTTCATCATGGCTGCATAATTATGTACAAAATCATTCAGTATTTCCATATATAACTTAAAAATTAATAAATAAATAACATTACAGGAAAATATAGTACAAGACAGACCAGTTTTCAGATGGAAACAAAAAACCTAATGTACGATCCTGGGATTTGCATAAAAATATAAAGGAGCGAGTGTGACAAAGTTACCAGAAGAAACTCATATTCTCCAGCAAGATCAGTAAAACCTAACAGCTGTTCTCTTATAAAACTGCACAAATCTGTGTCTAAAACTCCTGATTTAAAGCAATGAGTTTTCACCCCAAATATTGAGTGTTTAGTTTATTACTCTTTCAAAGTTTCTTTTATGCAGAAATGTTTTCAAAAGCATCTTTTGCTTATGCCATATTTTTGTATGTGCCCAAGACATTTGCACAGAACTATAAGTAAAGCAGCACTGTAAAAAAAAAAAAAAAAAAAAAAAAAACCCCGCTCACAGGAACTGAGCTGGGAGTTATTGCCATGTCCCCTGTACGGTCCTGACCTCCCTCCAAGCAGTTTCCACATGTAAAGGAGTTCCTGGGAGGCCAGCGTTTCAGACTTGAATGGTTTGGTTTAGCACGGCTCTGGCATACTGAACTTTCTACGTTGATGGTATCCAAGCATTAGTGAAACACTGGGATTAATACATTAGTGTTGCAGGAGATTATATAGATCAAAAGTCCCAGTTTGACTTACAAGCTGCTTGTACTGTATATTGTAAGACTAAAAGACCCCAGTTGAGCCTCAGACTCGACATGTCTGTTATTCTCGGTGAGATTTGAGCATGTGATACTCTCATGTGGTTCTCGCGTGGCTAACTTTTAACCTAAAATCAGTCTGTATATCAGTCTGTAGTTTCAGATAACGCCGCAGTCTGATCGCGGTTTTTCCTCGCTTTACTTTTTTGTTGCAAATTCTAAGGATGAAAACTTGCACTCAGTATAGTGAATGCTGATGTTGAAACTCATGAATTTGAACGTTTCATATTTTCAGTTAATAATTAAAACTCCAGAGCGATTTTATGTTTATGACAACCGTAGCACAAGTTCTTCTGAAGGACTCGCCAAGAACATCAACACTTCTTAGATGTCGAAATTTCCCTAATTGTTCGTCCCTACTTCCTCGAGAACAGTTGATCTGACATAATTTGTTGATGTCATGTTGAAGCCAGTGATTCACAGTATAAAAAAAGAAATTGTGGAAATACTTTTAAGTCTCGAGATGTGCATGTGGTCTGGTTTGCGTGTGTGTGTTTGGAGTAATGAGTCATCTCTGCTTTCGGTTTCTGAAGGAAGTCTTCTAATCTGGTATCTTCTGCAATCACAAGACTTTATTTATTCATTTATTTATTTTTGAGATTCCAAGCAAATTAGCAGGGAACCCATCAAACTGCACGAACATTACTGAATCTGGTCATAACAGCTTTAGGCTGTCTATGGAGAGCAGGACGTTCTGGACAAAAAAGGTTTAAGGGGTTGACTGCGTCGTCTTTCACCCTGCTGTTTATAGTAACAGCTTCACTGTTCTGGATGTCTCTCGGTGGAGACGGGTCCTCGTGAGATCATGTCAATACTTGGATCTGATCTGTTTTTGTCCAATTTCAAATGTCCTCTTCGTCCCTTTACTGATTACAAATCGCTAAGACCGCTTCGAGGCATGGTGGTCTCTCTGGCTACAGTAATTAAAACTCAGCCTTGGCTTGATGGATCCAATAATCATGTACCCTGGAGGTGTTTATGCTATGGACCAGAGAAGGAGAACCGTACATTGGTTAGGAAACCATTTGTACTTCTTTAAATCTCACCACTAGGCGAAATCGAGTACCATGCAGTGTTAAGCTGCTCCAATTTACGCCTCCATCACCATCAACATGGCTTGTAAAGAAGTCAGGGACGTCCCGATGCCACTTTTTGTCAGACTGAGTACAACTACTTCCATTTAGGTACTCGCTGATGTGTGAACAGAACTTTTTCGCAACGCCCCACGTCTGAAGCACATCGTCAAATCCACCTGCTATTGCTTTTATAAGCGCTTGAAGCTCTGCACGTAGAGCAAGAAACTGTGGGGTAAAATCTGTGGGAAGGAGCGATTTGAGCCGGCGCTGCCTTAGTCATTGCGGACCATCTGATCTGCACAACAACTTGGCACAGGTTTTTGGGTGGATGCCCTGATGCCACCCTCCCAGTTTATCCAGGCTTGGGACCGGCACTGCATCCAGCGGTTGGGATTTGGGCATCGGCTGGGCCTTCCGCATGGCAGGCGAGAAACCTACCACTTAGCCACCAATGGTCCTCCGGCTCTGCCTTAAAGTGGTATTGAAAAAAATGTATGTGTTGAGCATGGTATCGGATCGATACCCGACACTGGTGTCAGTATTGGGACGTCCGTCAAGGAAATCTTGCCCAGAGAATAAGCTATGGCATATCAGTCATGCCCTTCCTGAGGATTTGAGCACTTACTCGTTTTTCACTACCACATGATCTTGTAACTTGTAATTTAACAATCTTAACTAGCGCTGTCCAATTCTTCATTCTGATCAGTCTAAAGGTGATAAGTTCTTAACAGCAGCTTTGGCGTTAGTTCAGGCCATAATTCAGATCATACAGTTTTTAATTAATGCACTCGTGATGTTGCCATGTTCCTTAGGGAACATTACTGATTAAACCTTTCGTTAACGTGTGTAAGCTCTTTAGGAAGTGCGTAACATTTCTAGAAGGAGACTTCAGTATTACAGTAAGGCTGTAAAGTTTTCCAAAATGGGGAAACTGTACTTTCATGACATCTTGATAAAGTGCACTTTATCTTAATTTCAGTTGCACAACATGTAAAGTAATTAGATGGATATAGACTAAAAAGCATATGCTGTGGCATTCTTTAATCCATCTAGGAACCTCTGTAGTCCAACTAAGAGGCCAATGGACCATTTGTATTTGCATATTCCCATTTTCACAACATTCACACACTATGGGCAATTTGGGAACCAGGCCAGGAAGCCTAATCTGCATGTCATTTGGACTGTGTGGTGGGTTTCATCCAGGTAACTGGTTTCTTCAATCATGGGGAGAACATGCAAACTCCACACACACGCACACACCGGAGGGGGGAATCGAACTCGGACCCTGGAGGCGCAAGGCGACAGTGCTAACCACTAAGCCACTGTGGTGCCATTCTTTAATAAATAAATACTTGATTCTTGGCGCTGACTAACTCTACCTCATTGTTGATTATTCAGAAATCCGAGCACACCTCATTACATTTCATTTCCTACTACTCAGCACGACCGTCACTTCTGTCACACTGCACTGGGCAACATGCTGGATTTTTCCCTTGCAAGATGAGGGATTCTGTTTTGTGCTCCCCTGAAACACTGATCAATTATTATTTTTTTTATTATTATTATTTTTTTTTAATTACTATACTCTATTTCCCAGTGTGTCAGCTGCAGGACCGAGCTCAGGAGAGACGCAGAGTCTGGCGCTCAAGTGCGAATCAGACACGGGCAGCTCTTCTGCGACACCTGTTACAACAGACTCCGAGGTGAGCTGCACATCTTTACTCCAGTAATCCAGCAGATTTTAGGGAATAGCGGGTGTGGAGACGATCTGCAGTATAACATCTGTCTGAACTCTTGGCAATGGAGTCTGAAGATAAATATTAACGTGTTGCTATTGTGTGTATATACATTACAACATAGTACATGCTTAGAGAGGATGGTTAGAATAAAACCCAATTTAATTTATTTAATACTCCATTTTCAAACCTTACCCTTGTGCACTACTGTAAATCTGTACTGTTTGTGCGATTATGACCGAAGTTAATGTATTACCCCATTTCCCCTTACAAAAGGCAAATACACACAGACTGGGTTATAATTGAAGCCTGAGGTTGAGTAATGAAGTTCAAAAATTAATGTTTAAAGTGTGAATATGAAAGGATTCCAACAGTGCAGGAAAAAGATGCTTGTTTGTTTGGATTATTTATTTAGTAGATAATTAAATAATTTGGGGTGAGCTAATACCTGTCCTTTTGATACGTACGGTATGTCAATTTGAAGGTACTGCACTTCTGTACTTTTACTTGGGTACCCAAGTAAATTAAGGACTTCTACTTTTACTTGAGTATTTGCCCTAGGGAATCTCTACTTTTACTAAAGTACAGGATTTGTGTACTTTGCCAACCAGCACGTTAAAATCCTCTTATTTATTAATATTTTTGCATTTTTTTTAAAATTTTATTTAGATTAGAAAAGTACAAAGGTAAAGTCAGTTATTTAAAAGAAAAAAAAAAACAGAAGTCTGCTTTCAAATCCGTCTATGACGACAGTATTCCAGTATAAAAATACTGTAAAGCATTAAGCAATGAGATCAGATCAAGGGTGAACAAATACATTACACATCCTCGTGATTGAATTGTTGGATGAGTAAATGTGTCAGTAGTGATGGAAATCACCAGTCACTCCATGATGAGATGTTATGATACCTAGGTGATGATTCGATTAAAATCTATAAATATCATGCGATTCAATAAAATGATTTTATAAATAACCTTATTCGATATTACATTTTGTTACAATTTTAGTTTTAACGACGAATTAAATGCAGGCCGCATTAAGAGGTTTTTGTCACTTAAATGTTTGTATTGTTTAAATGCTGCCCTTTATTTTTAACTTTTTAAAATAAGTTAAGCAAAAAAAAAAAAATCTACATTTTTACTAAGCAAGCACGTACTGTATCCCTGTCATCCACAAACTTGGCAAATAATTCACTCCTACTGCACGGGATGAAATGTTCAGAGACCGCTACCTGTAGGATTATGAGGAACCCGTGACGTTTTACCGCCGCAAATGCCTCAAGTGTCAACTCGATTCACCTGAATCTATTTTTGGGTTCACATATTGAGACATAAAAGAATCGTGCTTCATAACTGAATCAATTTTTTTTAATGCATATACAGTATAACTTGTTGGTTATAAAAGTTGGCAAGTAAATTGTTGCTTATCCCATTTTGGGCCCTTGCATGCCCCCTGCGATCTTTTTCTTTTCTCATATTTTGTATTTGTTTTTTTACAGTAGTTCGCCAAGTCCAATGAAGCCCTTGCAATTCTAGACACACCACTTTTATTTAAACCTGACTGATATTCTCTTAAAACTTATTTACTTAGTTGATGGATTTAAGCAACTTGGTGTAGTTTATTTCTTTCACTTACATGACATCGATGTGACACTCATGTTAAACTGTTTTTTTTTCCCCCCACTCAGTACAACGTGAATCTTGTCCATGGTATTGAGTGTAGTAATGCTTTGGAGATTTGGTGGGTTAGAGATGAGGTTAGAAAACACTGAAGTACGATGAGAGAAATGATCTCATGTAAATATGCTTGAAAATTACTCGAAGTTGAAATGTAGACTAGTTAAATTTCTATAGCATGGAACACTGTGTGTAAAATGGATTTCAAGGATTTTTCCTTTAACGAGTATCTGTTTCTTTCCAGTCCGTCCCGGCATTCCCAAGCGACCACAATGCACCGGGGCAGCTGATCATGGAAAAGACGTTCCCTGAGGACGATTCGAACACGCAGGCCACACGCTCGGCATAAGTTCAGATGGAGATTACCTACTCTGTACAGTATCGCTTATCCTTCCACTCCTGTTGCAGATTTAATAACTTAATGTTAATATGCATATTTGTGCAAGTTGTCCAGTATGTAGATTCTGATTTTTTTTTTTTTATTTGTTCTTGAATAAAGTTAGATTGCTGAACTAAAACAAACACTGGAGTAAGTAGACTTCATCCTTGTCCTGCATATGCGGGCTACAGAGCTGAAACACAAAGTTGACAACTTTTTTTTTTTTTATTGTTTTCTTTTTTGTCTTTCCTCTTACTTTTTAAATTACAGACATTCTTGTATCCTGACTTCGTTGCATTACGGCTTGCAGCAGCACCAGCTATTTTTCCTCACACAGATGTGAAATATAACGTGTGCATGCATTTGCGTGTACAACCCCATTAGATATTTCAGCACATGATGTCAGCACTTTCTTGGTCGTGTGATGCACATTATTTTTGGTGTTTTTTTTGGGGGGGGGAGCAAGTCTGTGTTTATGGAGAAATTGCAATAATATTTCCTAAAGTTTGTAAATAAAAGGATATACTATGCATTTTATTTCAATGTTTTTTGCCATGCTTGTGTTATGATTATTATTATTTTTTTTTATTAAATTTTTTTATTATTTTAACCTGGTGAGCCACTAGATGGTGCCGTAAGTGACCATTTCTCTCGAGTGTTACTGAATAGCAAGATTGCCAGGTCTGTTGGAAAAACCTTTACAAAATTCACCAGTGTATCACTGATCATCATGATGTCCCCATTTAGAGGTAGTGATTCTGCTGGATTTTAAAATATTCGACATTTCCGTGGTTGGATTTATTTATCCAGAACTTTAACAAAGGCAGGAAGGTATGGAGTCGTACCTGGATGACCTGGGTAGTGTTCCTGTACTTATTCAGTTTCTCCCCCCCATGACTTGGAAATGGACAGGGTTTGACTAAAGGTCATCAACACTAAAAGACCAGTAGTAGTTAAAATTAGTAAAATTGAATTTCCAATCCTTTCCAAATTTTAGAACAAAGGTAAGTTTTTTTTTTTTTTGTTTTTTTTTTTTTTTTTAATTTTGGCATTTAGTCTATACACCACCACATTGAATTAAAAAAAACATTTACATTCATGCTGAAGATGTGATTGAAGTCAAGTCCTTTCAGTTGTTAATTCAATGGGTTTGACAAGTGTGGCATTGACCATTTGGGAATTACAGCCGTTTTCAAACACGCATCCCCATTTTGGGGATCATAAATAATGGAATGAACTAACATTTATTACAAACATGAGGATTACCTGGATGCATGACTAAAAATCTTAAATGACCCTGATTATGCAAAAACCAACAATAACACAAAAATAACTTGTCTGCTTTTCTCCCTGGTGGTTTCTCCCACCCATTTCTTTCGTGGCAAGTGCACATAATTATAGGATGTTTAGGACCGTGTATGCTGTTTTCTAAAACTAATCAGATAACAGAAGGCAACATTTCGTTGGAAGCATTTTGTTATAGACGTGACTCAATGCTTTTCTGTCTCAGCGCTAAAAGGCAGCAATTTTTTTATTTATTATTTTTTTTAAGACCAACGTAGCAGCATTTTAGACATCAGAGCCTCGACGAAACCATGGGAAATATCAGATGTCTTGGTAGCTTGCTAAGAAAAGAAAAGCCAATAGAGAGTTGCATTATATGCACTTTGCTTACACTTAACTGCTAACTGAACTTCCTAGGGATACAGTATGTTGTACTGAGAAACTGCTTTGCAGTACAACTCATGAACTCTGTGCTTCAGAGAAAGTTTCAGGGTCGTGGTGAATATCCCAAGAGAGGGCCGTTCATGTGGATTCTGCTCATAAACACTGACCTCTATTTAACACAACATAAAACTCGAACAAACTCTGCCTTGGTCTCCATTCAGTAGGACGTGCATGATCCTGCTCTACCGGGAACTGACTACGGAATCGACTTATGATCGAATTATGGGAGAACAGTGGCTCTAGCTTGCAAGAAGAAATGTAAACAGAGGTCTGAAACTTAAAGAGCAGTGTTACTAATATTTCCTGTTTCCTCCATAATATTTTAGAATTATATAGCAAGGGCGGGTGCAGGCTAACGTGCTTCCTCCGATACACGTGAAGCCTCCTAACACATCTTTGTGAACTGTTGCTCAAACACCATTAGGGAGCGGCTTGACAAATGCTGAGAACATCGCTATCTGAACCCTTTAACTTGCATGAGCTCTCGGACTCCCATGACTGCCTAGTGCTTCTATGAGCATGAGAGAGTGTGGACAATATGCTCTCTCTAGGCTCCCGGCTACTAATAGCTGGAGCATCACCCGGGAACTGAACTCGCCATCTCCAGATGATGGTGGCCATTTTACCACTGTTTTCTTCTTTTCAGTTTGGAAGATACCCATGTCGAAGCATTCCTAGAAGTGACCATTCCAACAAAACTTTTGTTGTATACATCTTTATCCTACATCTGTGTGTCTGTTTACTCTTGTCTGGAAGAGAAGTTCTGCCTGCAAGGCAAATCACAGCTTTATAATAATGCTCTTATTCAAAACGTTATTGTTTCTGTCCTCCTTTTCCTTCTTTGATCCCTCGCTGTTGATTGGTAGATTGGGTCGTCCTCTCAGCCAATACATTGCCGTGGGAGCCGGTGGATTCTGACCATCATTTACGATCCTCTTCCACTCTTGTCGGTCTGCAGAATTGCACTTGGCCCCATCAATGGTCAGTCGTTGGCTCCGCAGACCTTCTTTGATTTGTTTGATCAAGTTTTCTTTGGACCCTCCAATGGTGTGCCTGCTCTCTTGACATGATCTTGTATGGTAGCCTATTAAGTATTCATTCTGCAGATGTGGCCAAACCATCGGATTTGGTCTTCGACTGCCGGTTAATGGTCGCACCAGATTTGAATTGTCTCTTTTTGGTGATGGTCCAGTAAAGATACAGCTAGAATCTGGCGAAGGCATTTCATTTGGAACACCTCAACGCCTACTGAACACCTATTACAGTACAATCTCATCTTTGATATGGTGACACTTTTTGTGAGATGTTTTAATATTTATGGAAGGAGTCTCCAGTGTCGGCTATTTGTAGCACTTAGTAGTTTTTTTGCCTTTGGGGAAAGTCTTCGGGACAGAGAACGTTTTACTTTGTTTTCTCAAGTTTGGTATATAACCGTTTTATAGCTATTGAAATGAGAAAAATGCTAACTGTGACTTATTTTCCTTACTTGCTCAAATGATTTTCCTATAACAGCATGCTAACATTGTTGGTTTTATTCCTGGATTATTACTAGAAACCTGCATATCTAAGGCAGTTTATACAGCAATGAGTGGCCTGTTGCTAGTCGAGTGGCCTTAATTCTCCTGTCTGGTTTCTGTCTTTCTCATTTTCTCTCTTATATCCTTAGTCTTGCCTTCAGTTCCTCAGTGTAAAGTAGATGTAAAGGAAGTGAGCATTCAGGTTAACTACTGTACTTGCTCAACCCAATCGAGTTTCCTTGTAGCTGTACTGTAGGGTCATGTTTCTACACAAACTTTCAGGAAGTAAAAGTGTGCTATGCAAATCCAACAGAGATGGAACAGATGGAATAAAAAAAAAAAAGGATTGATTTTGGATTATAATACCAATTGAAAAAAGAAATTATATAAAGCAGTCAAATTGAATCAAGGCCAGTTTTCCACATGTGCCCATGGGTGCCACCTGCAATTTTTCTGTAACTGCCAGATGTCTGAAATTCTAATCCAATACCCTTTTCATCTTTTGTTTTTTTTCCCCCCATGGCATTTAGTCTCTTTCTTATCTAGGCCTTGCTTCATCCATTTATATGTTGTTTTTTTATGTGTGTGTGTGTGTGTGTGCTGCATCTTCAAGGCAAATTCAGTGCCCTTTCCTAAGAGCAGAGCAGCAGAATCCTGCTGCTACACAGGAATACCAGATCACAACATTTGGGTCACTTAGCGGCCTTTTTTTTTTCTTTTTTCTCTTTTGACCCATTCTGTCCCCTCCATACCAGGAATCTAGTCCTTTCCTCACGAGTCCCTTGTGTGCCCGCTGGGCTTGTGGTTGTCTTAAAATCCTCAGTCTTTCCCTAATCTCTAACAGAAGACGACATCCTTGGGAAAAGGCTGGCTATGAGAATGATTATTACTGTACATTTGGGATATGCATATAAGCTATACTGGACTGCTTCTGAATCTTTGTAGTTACAGATACGATCTCTTCATCTTTCCTCTAGTGAAAACATTGGTCCTCATGCAGTTATAATCCACACGGATTAGTGAAATGGTTTCCTTATGTCGATGAAACGTTAAAGCTCATTCGTCAAGAGAGTTTCCTCTCTTCCTAAGGGGACTTAATAAATCCATTCCGGGAGGTTTATATCTTCTGTTAATAAGATGTAAACACAAAGTGCTTAGGATCTTAAGACGATGACAAACACATTTGTGGATTTCCCACAGGAGAAGTGGTTTTGTAAGAAGTAGAAAGCTAAGGAAAGTTAGCACTTTGGGCAGGATTTGATCTCCTGGTGATCAAATAGACCAACGCTCATGACTAAATCATTACAGGGAAGGAAGAATGTATTGGATGGGATACTTTATCCAATACATCAATGTCATGGCTGGATTTAGAAATGTCCACCAACTAAAAATCAGCAGCAGTGTTGTGGGCAGTGATAAACGCTAGAGTATGATTAGCACAAAAGATGATGGGCTTTAGTCTCTACGGGGCTTCTATTTCTTTTTCAACCGACAATGGACATCCAACATGTAACCATATGTGGACCATCCCCAAGGCAGGCGCAGAGTGACATTAATTGCTATTCTCCAAAAAAAACGACAACATGAAGGACAGTGTGCGGGAGAAATATTAGTCTTATGTGTACCTCCAAGCTAATGTGAAGGTGTTAAAGCAATCTTTGTTACTAATAATATGTGCAGCGTTGTGTTGTACCTCCCCGCCTTGACTTCACCAACGCTCTTGTAGCTGAATGAGCATGAGTCCTTACAGCCACGCTCTAAAATATAGTGCACAGTCTTCCCAGAAGAGTGGAGCTCATTAAAACAGCAAAGAAGGGTGAAATCTGATATTCAACAAGCATATACCGTATAAATAATTGGTCAGGTGTCCACAAACGATTGTCTGTATAGTAAAAAATAATATACCAATAATAATTGGATTATAAAAAGAATTATATAAAATTATAATAAAAAGAATTGCAGTTAGCCTACTCTGCACGTCTGGACTGTCCGGGGTCCTCGGAGGAAACCCACCAAGCATGGGGTGAACTTGCAAACTCCACGCACACAGACTCCGAGGCAGGAATTAAACCCGTACGAAACCTGTTCAAGCGATTGACTGTTTTGAAGAAAGACCTCTGAAGCTCTTCTAGTGGCACATTGTGGGACAATCGTATAATGACGTACTATAAGACGAGCTATTAAGCAAAAGATTTACCGGCTTCGTCTAGACGGTCTGTTCCGAGAAAAGCAACAGAGGAGACAAAAATCCATTAATAGCATCCATATCTCCCAGCGGCATCCACGTTTAACGACAGTCATGACAAGCTTTCATCAGTATAACCATGTAATTCTTGGTGTGTGTGCATTTAAGAGAGAAAGTAAGAGAGTGTGTTTATGACTTTGAGTCACTTTGGGCCACTTCTTTTTCTCTCAGCAGGTGGTTCATTATATCCAAAAAGAGAAACATTGTCCCACTCAACCTCTCACTTGCTCTTCCTTTTCCTCCTTGGGGCTTTCTTATTGTGAACCCTGATAGCATCTGAGCTCTCCAAGTGCTCTGCTGTTGATATGCAGATCAGGAATGCTAAATGTCAAAGAGGTCGTTCTTTGGAAATGTATTTAAATATATGGTGATTTATTGTGTTATTACGCTTTTATTCGACTTAATAAATGACTGTATGCATAATTGAGCAGGAGCTCAGGAACATCGCTGGCCTCAAATGTTTTGCCAATAAACACCGCCCTGTGGCAAAGGATCTGAGCGGACAAACGGAAAACCGCGTCCCCAGACGAGCGAGAAATGTGGAAACACTGAGGAATTAAGAGTGCGTAGGTTGAACTTTGTGGTTTATTGCTCCTTGTTTCTAGGTGTGTGCGGGTTTGGCTTGCTGATTGGTTGAAAGCAGAATTCTAGTTTGGGTTTATGTTCAGGAACAGGCTCTAAATTAAGACGGTTTATCAGCAGGACAACGCCTCTGGGACAACTCAGGTTGTGTCTCAGTTTAGAGTTGTCAGATTTTCAGTGGACGTGAAGCAGCCAGAGGAGGAGAAGGAGGAGGAAGAGAGATGGTGAAGGAAGACGACAGGATGACAGAGATAAGAGCTGGTGGGTGGATACTGAAAAAGAAGGAAGTGTTCACACCGACTGTGACCCAATGAACACTTTTTAAAAAAAAAAACACACACACACACACACACCATTCCAGGTCAAATTAAGTGTTTCTTCTTTGCTTCCTGTTTTTCTTTAAAAAATTTTTTTTCGCATTTTGTTTCCCTTTCATTTTTTTCCTTTCAATTCCTCCTTTCTGGTCTTTCTTTAGGCACTCTTAAATTGCTTTGCTTTATTTTCTCGCTATCTTTTATCCTTTTTATTCTCCTATATATTGGTTATTTTTGTTTGTATAATCTTTCCTTCTTTATTATTATTTCTTTAATTTTTTTTTTTAGTTTCTTGTTCATTTTCTTTTTTTATCTAAATTATTTCTTTCTTTAATCTTAATTTTTTTCATTTGATTTTTTTCTCATGCTTATTTGATTATCTTTTTATTTGTACTTGCTTTTCTTTTATAAATGTTTAAATTATTTCTTTGTTTAATCTTCCTTTAATTCCTTATTTCCATTATCTTTCTTTTTTTCTCTTCTTTCTATTTCTTAATTATTTTTATTTACATTCTTCTTTAATTTTTGTTAACATTTTCTCAGCATTCTTCTTATTCTTTTTTCCTTTTACTACTTCCTTTTTCCTTTGCATTTTAAATAATTTCTTTTCATTTAATTCTTCCTTAGTTTTATTAATTTTTTTCTTTCTTTTTATCCCCATCCTTTACAATTTCTTTATTTTCTTTTTATTTCTTTTGTTTCCTTTCTTCTGTCTTTACCTTTTCTTTCACGTGATTCCATTTTATTCTTAATTTTCTCTCTCTCTCTCTCTCTCTCTCTCTCTCTCTCTACCATGTTCATACTGTAGCTCCACCATCCTCTGCAGGGAGGACTAAGACATCTTAATCCTTAAATCACATTTGCTCCACTCAGCTTGATGAATGGAAGAGTCAAAAGTTTACCATAACCATTAATATAGACAAGAGCTGTTTACATCCTAAAGGTCACATGAGTAATCCATCACGGGCGGAAATCTTTCGGCCTATAATGACTCTGAGCGTAATGAAAACACAGCCAAACTCCACAGGGCGCAGTCCAGACGACAGGTTTTCAGGGGAACAAAAAACCTGTTGCGATTACAAGAAGATGGCCTTTAGGTTTTTCCTGATTGAACAGCTTTTGAACTACATCTGTTTGATTCTGTGATGAAAAACAGGGGCAATGCTAAAAATAAGTGTCTTAGCATGACTCACCATGACAAGTCTGAGGCAGTCTGTTTTCCTATTTTTTTCGTAGCTGTGTGATTCTGCAGTGATGGGTGTGCTACTGTTTTCTCCATTTTGGGAAACTGCTTACTGTATTATTTCTGCTGAATGTGTGTGAAAGTTTTTCTTGAGCATGCCAAAAGCTCTTGCCATTTCTGAAGATGCTGCAGTTTGGCTCAGTCGCCCCATAATGCCGTAGGTCATTCAGTCTCTTAGACTTTACGTTTATATGCATACTGTTTTCTGTCAGGCCTGCTTGCCTTGCACATTTACATGCTGTCTCTAATTTCCTGTCTGTCTGTGTCATTGTGCGCATTCTAATTATAAAACACATACTGTACAGTATGAAGCCTTTGTGCGGTTACCAGGCAGTCATTTCTTATTCCGCTGTCTCTAATAGATCATTTATCTTCCTTTCATTGGTTTTTGAATCATCTCTAGATAACAGGGTGACACTGGGCCTTATTTAAAATTCCAATGATATACAAACTGCTGTATTCAAACAGCAAGAGGAAGAGGGAATAAAAAAATGAGGTGGGATAGATTTTCCCTCTGTTCAAAATAAAGGTCAATCATGTTGACCTGGGGCAAACTACAGGTAATGCTTAGCCTTGACATAAAATTCATTAAAAGGAGAATATCAAGAATTTTAAAGTTTTAATGGAATATATAAAAAAAACTGTTGCTAAGCAACTGGAAACGTTTTTACCCTGAGCATAAACTAGCTAATCTATGAGCCTGCACATTTAGCTAGCTAGAACACATTTCTATGTATAATAGAGAGGCAGCATGCTGGCTTAGTGGTTATGTGATGGAACTAGTTGTGCTAACAACACAGCCGGCTATATACTGTTTATATACATATATATATATATATATATATATATTTTACATCGATCTGTCAGAAGTGCCAAAAGTTACATCAGATGTTAAACGATTTTATGGAAGAAGGTGTATATAATGTAAATATACAGTAAAGATATAAAATGTCTTCAGAAATGGGTAAAACACTACAGGAATTAATACCAACATTTACCTCATCGATATGTTGTTAAAATACTAAGAAAAGACGTTGTATGATTGAATTCGCATTCTTATTTCGGTTAACCTTGAACGCAAAACTAACAGTGTTTTTGAAAACATTGTTGCTAGGAAACTGGAAGCTGCATATAAGCTAGCTTATCTCTGAGGCTGGAATCAATATAAAGATAAAATGAGAGCGGATATAACACAAAACTGTAAGGAGTACCAACATTTACTCCAGATATGTTCCCTATATGTACAGTAACACTTATTACACTTGGCATCAAATCCAAACTGAAGCCTTTTTAATTTAATTACATTTTTTAATAGAATTTTTTAAAAAATGACAGAGAAAATGAAACAAAAATTTGTGAGAAATATATTTATCACTGTTAAAATATATAAAATATATAGATATGCTGCTAAAATAAAAGCGGAAACCTCAAAAAAAAAATACACGTATATTACAAACTGAACAATCTTCAAAACGTTGTGGAAACACTAGGTAAGCTTTCGCGCTTTTATTACTTTGTACATCGCAATCAAGGCATTTTTTTTTATAAATAAAGACAGAATGAGGGTAGAAGTGAGGCAAAATGTTAAATAATGCCAACATTTACCTCAAGTGGATTGAACGTAAACTAAACACTGTTACTAGGCAACAAGAAAATTTATTGAATTTAGCATTTAAACTAGCTAATCTGTGAGGATGGAGATTTTGCTAGCTAGCACATAACCATGAAGTCTTTTTAAAAGCAGTTTAAAGACAGAATGATGACATATTACAAATTCGTAACATTTACCTCAGATATGTTGTTAAACTATTAATCATAATGACACTCAAAGTTATTACACTTAGCATCTAACTTGCGTGGGATCGGCCATATTTATAAATGCTAACAGCATCATGGCCGCACAGTGACTTAGTGGTTAGCTATAGTTTAATTCCCGCCTCTGGGTTTGTGTGCATGGAGTTTGCATGTTCTCCCTGTGCTTGGTGGGTTTCTACCGGTTTCCAAGGACAAGCAGATTAGGCTTCCAAATTGCCTGTAGTGTGTGAATGTGCGTGTGAATGTTGACCGGAGGTCCTACCAGGGTTGTAAAAATAGGAATAGTCACCATTGGCCTCCACGGACCTTAATTGGACTACAAGGTTTCTGAGATGGATTGATGGAATGGCATTATGTGTTGGTAATCTCACTTCTAGAATGCTGAATAATACATATAAAGCAAGAACACAACAACTCTTTCAACACGTTTGTTTAGTTCTGGCTACACTTCTGGCTTTTAACTGATTTATGGTGGCTCTGGGTGGTCCGGACGCTTTAGTTAATAAACCTTCATTCCCCTCAAGGCTGCAGGTGTATGAGACATTGCTTTAAGGTAATGGCCTCATACTGGGCCTTATGGACAGCAGTGGGGGCTTAATGATGCACAGAAGGAAGAAAAAAAAATTTAAGGTATAGGACAGAACTTCTTAACTGTTTATGCAGCTGAAGTGGTACTGTATACAGCTCTCTTGCTAATTATAGGTAGGACATATGGAAAAGTAGCGCAAGTGTGGACAAAGGTTGGCAGCATAAGTATGTACTGTAAATTGTATATTGGGAATTTTGGTAATACTGGGTTGTCCTCAACGACGAGGAACCCTCCTTTACTTTTGGTTGGTATTTCTCTAGGAATTCCATAGTGCATGTTAAAGAGAGGTGTTTTTTTATTTTGTTTATTTTGTTTTTTAAACATGCATAATTTTACTGTTGCATTAAAATTTGTTCATATTGCTAAGATTTCGTTTGTTGTCTAACAATGAAGTGCTGTTGAAATTATGTTCAATTATGCCTATGTAAGTTAATGATTTCAGCAGAGCTCGGTCGCTATCAGTTTGTACAGTGAATCTGTAATTAATCATCACGAGTGGGAGACATAAATGGATTTATACTGGGTTTTGTTTTTGTCTGGCAGAATATCCAGTAAGGATTTGAGCATGTAGTTGGCCAATGTTTTTTAGTGGTTCTCGGCCCTGGACCTGGAATAACGTGATTGTGCTCCATCACACCTGTTCGATCACTTATTTCTTACACCTCTTCCTGAGTAATCATACAGTAGTTGTGTTGAACCTGGACTTCAAAATGGTCTTTTTAGTAGGATTGGACTGTTTTTTTTTTTTTTTTACGTTATTAAACGTACAGTATACACTTCCTCTATTTGCACTATAAGCAATGTGGAGCAATATAGAATTTTGGTCAGAAAAAAATCTTGTGGGATAATGTGAAGTATCACACAGTGGACATAACTGTCCTGTTGTTTTCTATCAGCCTACAAATTTATGTTAATTCCTTTGAGATAAAAAAACAAAAAAAAACAATCACTGCCCGAGTGAGCTGCTCATTGTGTTCCTTGTGTTCATTAAAAATAAAGGAAGAATTGCCACAGGCTATGTTCAAACCAAATCTCTTAGATAAAAATATGCATGCATATGAATTGACTTGGTGGATACATGTATTCACACCGAGATGCCTGTTTATCAATCCTACTGGTAATGTAACTATGGGTATAGCAATTTCAGTCAACAGCATTACCACAGTTATATTTACTTTCAAAAGGAGAACAACATACTAAGTCAACTTTTCTCCACTTCAGCTTTTACACTTCCTCGTTTTTGTTGGTCACTAGCATTATTAGTTTACCACTTCCAAAAATGAGATTATTTTTTATTCTGGTTTGACAGAAGGCTATACAGTTAACACAGCAGGGTAGCAAAACATGATGCGGAAGTGCCTTATAACTTACAGTATAACTGGCTTCATTCTGCACTCAATTATAAAAATATGCCATATTTCTTTACAAGTAAATAAATCAGCTGATTTCAAACACTGAACTATAGTTCTATCTACTACAGTATAACATTAGTGTAACAATTGCGTTACTATAACAAGTCTTTTCATGTTCTGGTTTCTTGGTAAGAATAAAAATAAGTGGCTTGTCAAAACTTTCTGCTGTAGATTAAAAATAAGAAAGTAGGTTTTTGATAGTTATTAGTCAATGGTACATGTTATTCTTAAGGGCTAAAAAAATAAAGTTTTTTGGTGTAGGTTTTTGGTTTGTAGAACAAGAAACTTCTGAATTTGCTGTTATAGCAAAACTATGAACAATGCTTTGTGTCATGTTACATTGCATCATTCATTGAGTGATGATTTCACCTCAGAAAGTTTCTTATATTTTTACCAATTAAATTAGAAGTAGGGGTGTCCAGGTCAAACTGGGACATTGGGTTGCGCTGAATAACAGAACACTATGAGAGTAAAAACTCCTTGCATTTTTCTTACATAATCCCCTGCTACACTAATGCACTTATCTCAGTGTTAAATAAATCAACTGATTTCAAACACTGAACTATAGTTCGATCTACTATAACATTAGATCAAAGTCATTTCATGTTCTGATTTATTGGAACATGTTCTGATGGACTAGCACCACCACCCCCCCGCACCCCTCCTCCATCCCCTATTAAAAAAATGTGTTTGACTGACGGCACTTACAGTTAGTAACCTAGCAACCCAGTGTAAGTTTCTATCCAATGACAGAAACTTCAAAGCACTTTTTGTAAGCCGCTCTGGATCAAAGCGTCTGCCAATTGCCTACGTAAATGTAAACTAGTGCTTGGATTCCATCAGGATAGAAAGTATTCTCAGTACGCTGGAGCCGAGATCAAACTTCCTGCTTCATGTCTGGAAACTTCTTTTATGGCCCAAACATGTGGAAATGGCTTGGAGGAAGGTCAGGACTGTATATGGTTCCTGTAATGTGCGAGTGGTGTTTGTGAATGATTGTGTGTACAGTTCCCACAGACGGATGCATCCCTTCCACAAGTTGGTGACAAGTTACAGTATTTGTCGATTTTCAAGGATCAGACACTGAATGTTCAAGGAATTTCTTTAAAATGTATGCACCATTTGCGGGTGAGTCTCATCACTGTACTGTGCTTGAAGTCACTTGTAAAAGTCAATCGATTTCATGAGAAGTATAATCGCAAAACCCGGTTTGACTTGAATGATCCCCTTGTATAACATGGTCACAGGGTTCCCTCTGGGGTATCACATGGCAAGAAATGTTTTTCTATTTCTGACCTCATGACATCACTGTGGTTTTACTGTGGTCCTTTTGTTAACGGCGATGTAATACTTCAAATGATACAAAACCCGAAGTAGCCATATTATAATTATGGTGCACATGGTTTGAAGCATGTTTTCATGTTGTTCTTCGTAACCAAAAAACATGGTTTACTGAAAAAAGCCCAGTGACTGATGATCATTAATTGCAACAACAAACAGAGCCGCCTTTTTTTTTTTCCAACAAGAATTTGAAAGTTAATTAACTTTGTGTTTCCTGGGAATAACACATACTTGGCTTATGCTTCTCATTCATTTTTGGCTAGCAGCCCAGAAGATGCTTTGGCAGTTCTTGAGAGAAACTCCAAATTTAGTCAGTCATAAGGTGATTTCTGGTTTCATGGGAATTATTCGCTTTTTTGCTGACAAACAGTAAACATGAGTAGTCGTGGGGTGAAATACTGCTGTTTTGGGCATGTCTTTCGTTTTTTTTACCCTTTGGACAGACATAATTTATAATTTTCTTAAATGTGCTGCGAAATATGTGCTGCAGAAATTGTGGTGGTTTCCGCACGACATCTAAAACCGACCATTTTTGGTACATATAATTATATCGGTTGAGGGTCCGCCTCTGTGGTCTCGCCAACAGTCAAACTATACATTACGCAGTTTTTTTGGTTACAATTGCAGAAGTTATTTGTATTCATCCAAGCCACCCAACTGTGATCCCTGGAGCCACTGGCACAGTGTAGTTTTGGTGTAAGTTCAGACTTGTGTAGTCACATTCTCTCCTCTAGGCCTGGTGTGAGAATATTCTGAAAACAGCACAGGTTAGAAACTGTAAATAGCTTGAATGCTTGTCCCAGCTTAGTATTCCTGTATTCAGCTGTGTGTGTGTGTGTGTGTGTGTGTGTGTGTGTGTGTGTGTGTGTGTGTGTGTGTGTGTGTGTGTGAGCGGGTGCGCGAGTTTCTTCACGGTCAGTAGACCACCAACTGCAGCCTCCTGGGTGGTCGTCATAGAAACAACAGCACGAAGGGGAGGACAAAAAGGTATGTCGATGACTCATTGAAAAGTGTGTGTGTGTGTGTGTGTGTGTGTGTGAATATTCCTTTGAGATCTTTCTTATTGACTGCTCCATGAAGGATTAAGCCAAGTTTCCCTTCGGTTGATTAGAAAAGGAGGCGGTTTTTGTTTAAAGGACTGTCATCATAAAGTGGTAGGAGATGGAAGCAAATTTAGCTCTTTCCATCCACCAAGATACAGTATGACTGAAAAGCACACGAAATCACTTTCCCATATCAAGCCTCCACTGTCGTCATCCAATTTGCCCTCCTCCTCCTCGTAGTCCCACAGCCGGTTTGGTTTTCTTCAAATGGACAACAGGTTAGAGAAGCAGTTTTTTTCACCCCTTTCATGCACTGATAAACAAAATACTGCTGTCTAATGTGCAGCATGCAGGAAACAGCTGGGTTTCGATTTCATTAGCATGTCTGTTTTGAATGCTTATGAAATGTAATGAAATTCTCCTGCCTGCATCTGTACTGTTCTTCCAGCATCTGCTCAATCGTTCTGAGCTTTTTATGATCTTTAAATGATTATTAGAGTTGGAAAAACAAATCCAGATCTCATATTTGTCAATCAATCATCCTAAAAAAGAATGAATCTGCAAGGTATTGTGCTTGAAGGTTCTTTGGATAATTTCATGTTCTATGTTAAAATGGCTCCACTTGGAACATCTTATAAGTGTTCGAAAAGTCCAAAGTTTTAGTCAAAATTGCTAAAGTTGCTAAAGTAAAAAAAATTGCTTTTGCTAAAGTAAAAACAAACCAAAAAATTTTTTTTTAATTCATTAATTTATTTATCTTCTATCACGTTTATTCTGTACAGGATAGCGTGGGCCTGGAGCCTATCCAAGGAGACTTGGGGCACTAGGCAGTGTACACCCTGAATGGGGTGCCAATCCCGCTCACATGCTCATTCACACACTATGGGAAATTTGGGAACACTAATTAGCCGAATCTCCATGTTTTTGGACTGTGGGAGGAAACCGAAGTACATGGAGGGAACCCACCAAGCACTGAGAGAACATACACACAGACGGGAACTGAATCCAGCCCCTGGAGGTGCAAGGAACAGGGCTAACCACTAAGCCACATTCTGTAAAAAAAAAACAAATATTTAATAATTATTTATATCCATAAGCTCTCATTAATGGTCACTGTTACGATTATTCAGGCATGTTAGTCACATATCTTGACCTTTATGTAGGCAAGGATTTTTTTATTTTTAGTAACCGGACCTTCTTCTTTTTCATGTTCTTCTTTTTAAAACCCCAGGCTTAAGGATTATAAATGTAGGTTGGGAGTGTCAGACCGCAGTCCCACAGGGTCACAGGCCTTTTATCGTGCCGTATTCAGTCCATGAAGGTTTTACTAATTAGCTGAAGTTTTAAATGAGATTAAACTCTGAAGTACTTTGGCCCTCAACTCCTCTACACTTCATTACTGTTTCATATATTGTGAAGTGATCCATAGCATAATAAGAAGCTTTTATTGAAAGCAAAGTGGCTGTAAAGCAAGGGGCGAGATTAATCAGCAAACATCCAGCTCTTGAAGTAGATAGATTGAAATTTTTGTATTCAAAGGGAATCAGCTGAAACTTGCTTATGAAAATTGAGGAGCCAGAAACTGTTCTGTAAAACAGTGCTTCAACTTCTGACTGAATAACACATTGTCTTGCCAAAAAACAAAAAAACTAAAGTCTACTGTTTTAGAAGAGAGAAATTATTGGTTGGCGTCAAGGAAAGAAGACAATTGCAAAACCTGGTAAAGATTACTTGATGAAGTTGCAATGTAAAAAAAATTTAACAGTAGACATCAGCGCCATGACACACAATGTGATGAAACGGTTGTTGGGCCAAAAGAAAACAACTTATTAGTGAGACTAATAAAAAAGAAAAAGGAGCATGAGGAATGATCTTCACACATGAACTGGCCATCACATTGTGCACAGTAATCTTCCCTCTTTGTTGGTGAAGCAGAGAACTAATAGGAATTTGCTCTAAAATACAGTACATTCCCACCATACATGGTATGAAAGAAGGCCTAAATAATGTAGTAAAGTGGGTTAGATGGAATGAAAAAAAAATATTATTATTAACCGTTAACAGAAACTTCAAGTTAATATTTCTTTTACAGATTGTTATATTTTCAGTTGCGGTTTTGTTTTTGTTCTGGAACTTAAAAGATAAGATCCCTGTATGAGCCCTGATTGGTCGTCATGAAACAAGGTAGGCGTGTGCATTACAGTACATCATGTCAATTATAGTCTTGGAAATGAATCGTTGCTATTGTATGATGATTGTAAGTTTATATATATATATATATATATATATATATAATGTTTTGATAAATACCAGATATCAAACAACATCCATTAAACATATACTAAGTGAAAATTGTGTTGTTTTCTCAGCATAAGGGAGGATGGTGATCTTTAATAAGGGAGGATTTGTTGTAATCACATGTACAGTACTGAGTGGAGAATAGAGATTTAAGCACTTAAGCATTCTTTTATATGGATTAAATATTCCTTGAAATGAATTAAAATTATATTTTTAAGACATTTTGGACAAGATTTCCGGGTTTGGTTTGATCCTCACCGCTTGTGTCGACATAAAAATGACTTTAAATGGCTCCAATGAACCTCCTGCTTTGTGGAACACAGTGCATCCTCTGTTCTGACCTTGTGCGGGAGAAGTTTTAGAGACCGGGCGGCGTGGGAGAAAAGTCCCGTCAGTTCAGGGTATTCCCAAAGCATGATACAGACTTTAATCACTGTAATCATTGTCCTCTTCCTCTCTTTTGACAAAACAGAAGAGGGACATACAGAAGGTTATTGTGCTTTTAGCGGTTTTGATATTTAGGTCATGACTGTCCCTGTTCTGACTCAGAGAGTGTGACTGTACTGCACGAATGAAAATATACAAGAAGGTCTGTGTCTGGACTATAGTCAATACATAATCCTTTTTCTATTGTCTAGTGCATGGTTTACCACCAGGAGGATGCGAGTTTGAATCCCAGTGATGCCACAGCCATCCATGATTAGAGGTCAAGAGAAAAAAACTGACTATTAGTGACTCAACAGTGAAATATGACAATACATACAATATATATATAATGACAGCACTGTACACTTTAAATAAAGAGTATCGGCACCGTTCATGATAAGGACCTAAAAATAAATAATATGATTCCTGTACGTATATGTTGAGTCTGTTTCAAAAGTATTGGCACCTTTCACTGGCAGACATAATGTAGCACTAATTCAATCAATAGACGTTGTCATTAAGCAGCTCGACAGAAATAAAAAAAAATATATGGTTATGATCAGCAAAGTGTCTGTTTCTTTCCGTTTCTTTACCTTTTGTACCCTTAATATTTCTCTTTTATCTGGAAATGCAAATGTAATACAGTCCATTTAATTATTTTGTAAAGCTACAAGTTATTTTTTAGCTTTAATTGGATAGTACTGTACTGTATACTGTATGCGCCACAACAAGAAAATGTTCAGTACAGTTGTAGTCCCTGAGGGTGTTGGATTAAGATTAGGTAAAGCTTTCCATTTCTTGTAATTGTAATGTTTAAGGTTGGAGACGTGTGAAAAATGTCTTGCATCAGACCTTCATCCAGATTGTTTTAATATCATTTATATTCCTTGCTCTATGTGCGATGTGTGCATGTGGAGTTTTCCAGACGAGTCCCGAGACGGAGATGGGTGAGGCCAGACATTGATTTTGTGTCCTCACATTTGGATATATGTTTTGGTCATTATCCTGTTGAAAGATCCAATTATGTTCAAGCCTCATGGCAGAGGGAGCCTGGTGTTGCCATCAATCTTCGCAAGTGTTCCTGAACCACCAGCCACAAAACAGCCTCATGCATCAATGACCCACCACAATAACTCAGAGGGGTTGGGGACTTGTATGCAGTCCTCATTTTTCCCCAGATGAATTCAGCTGTACTGTATATGTGGTCGAAGGCAATAATAGATTAAATAGAGGATGAAGGCAATTTGAAAATGGTGGGGGGTTTTTCAGGACAATTTGTGTGCATTTTGGGCTCGCACTTTTTTTTTTTTTTTTGTTAGACAAACAACAAGTACTTTCTCGAGGTGACTCAGCGTGCAAAGTGTTTATACTGTATGAATGTGTTCAGTTTTATTCATTCTCCTAAAGGCTGCCAGTGCTCTTGTAGTCCAGTTTAATGGACAATACATCACTGAATTGTATGCTTGTACTGTATACTGTTACAACAGTGGCCTCACACCGTCAGGGTTGAGGGTTTGACTCCCACCTTGGGTCTGTATGTGTGGAATTTGCGTGTTCTCCCCATGCTTGGTGGGTTTCCTCCAGAAAGACATTGAGATTAGGTTTCCCATAGTGTATGAATGAGTGTGTGTGTGCATGTGTGATGAATTTGCACCCTGAGCAGCGTATACTTCGCCTCATTACAGTTACAACATAGTATAGTATTATATAGTTTGGTATGATTTTTCATTTAGTGTTCCTTTATTTATTTACGTATTTATTTAATTAATTCATCGATTCTTGCTTGGAAATCTCTTGAGCAGTAAACAATGAGACGTATGAGAAGACTTCAGCATTATAACCGTGTTAACCTTTCGGGTCTCTCCCCAGCCACACGCTAACTGATTATGAATATTTACTGATGTTGGCTAAAGGTGATGAATATTTATGGAGCGCCTGTTCCTGCTTCGTGTCCGGGCTCAGATTAGACAGTCGTATGCGCAAACACAGAGGCAGCGCTGGCTAACAATCTGGTTACCTGCAGGTGAGGGACTCGAGGAGTCGAAGAATAAATAGGACCAGGAACATCAGGTGAAAGGTGGATGAACATATTTTCCTGCAATTTATACAGATAATTATGTATTATTTGGGTTTATTTTACAAGGTGACTAAAATATTCATGAACCAGAAATAACATCCAAGCCTCTTTCACACATTTAACTTTCCCTCTACATGAAAGAATATTATTACTTTTAATGTTAAATGTTTTCTTATCTGTAGGGACTTTTTATATGAAAACATTTTAATATGGCTTATTTATTCATTATAATTTAAAGGGTAACTTTTGCACAAAATTCACCTTTTAGTCATTTTTTTTTAGTATGTTTTTAGTCATCAGCCAAAAACATACTCTGCTTTTTCTCATTTTTGTAATGGCCAAGACTTAAACAAGCCCATTAGATTTTGCCTCTTAATGTGACCTCATATAAGGACATAGCCTCCCCCAGCTTGTTACTCCAGTGGGTGTGGCTCAGCAGTAGCTCATTTACATAAACACTGAATTGGCGTGTTCGGGGAGGAGTAAAACAAAGTGAGTTTGAGGTATGAAAAAATGCATCATCTGAGGGATGTTTCAACTGGAAAAACACTTAGGGTCGACTCTTAGGGAACTGTTTCAATCTGTAATAGAAATAGTCAAATATGGGACCTTTAAAGTGACTGCTTTTTGCATTTTTGATTGTTACAACATGTTGATGCTGAAAACTCCTTTAGGAAATCTTAAATAATCCTCTTTTTGCAGAAAACTTCACTTGTATCAACAATTAATACAACACATTTTTTAAATGTTATTTGTAAGGCATTACTATAGGAACGAAAAACATATTAGAACATCAATCCATGTACCTGCTGTTATGGAAAATGAATCATCACCTAATTCTTAACTAAATCATGGATGTTCCTCAATGTTAAATGAACCTATACAGTAAATGGATTTTATTTTTACTGTAAAATTGAAAGTATTCATTTAAAAAATAAAAAAAGACAAAGAAAAGACTTATGATAAAATTTCTTGTGAATTTAGGCTCAAAAGCGATTGACATTAATCGAAGACATCAAGCACAGTACGGTGATGATACTCTTAGCCACAGTAAATTGTTTGAACCGTGCAAACATACTGTACATCCATTAATGATGATCTCGGCCGATGAAGATCACTGCAGTCATTTCCATCAATATTCAGTGAGCAACTGGTCCTTTGACGGAAAATTGATGTATAACTTGTCGCAAACTTGCAAAAGAGACGCATCTGTCTGTGTGAACTGTATAAACAATTATTCACCAACATCAATTTCAAATTACAGGAACTCGGCTGGGAGTTATCGCCACATCCCCCGTACAGTCCTCATCTCACTCCCAGGCATTTCCACATGTTTGGGTCATTAAAGGAGCTCCTGGAAGGCCAGAGATTCAGACGTGAAGCAGGTAGTCTGATCATGGCTCCGGTTTACTGAGAGAACTTTCTACCTTGATGGTATCCAAGCACTAGTGAAACATTAATGTGTATAAGTATCACAGGATTATATAGAGAAATAAAGGGGGTTTTTACTCTCATAACTGTGTTCTGATATGCTGCACATATCAAAAGTCCCTTGAACACCCTCACATGCTTTCACGGCACGGTTTTGTTTAATTTACGTACTATTACAGTTATGACCAGCATAGTGAAATAGTGTGACTGAAGTTTGGTCTTGGCAAATTGTTGTTAATGGTGCATTAAGGGATTAAGCTTTTTTTGATTTTAGACTTGTTTACGACAAAGTAAGTGTGTGAGGAATCTGGTGGTGCAAGCTAGTTTGAAAAGAAGACGCCTCTTAACAATAACATTCACTCATTATCCTCAATATTGTTTATTTTTATTTTTTTGGTGTTATAATTTGTCCTTGCAGTGTGACTAAATTGAAGTTCCTGTTATGTTCCAGTGTTTGAGAACCGAGGCTGATGACAGATGGAGGGCCACAGCTGTTTTTCCCTCTTGCCTTCGGACACACACACACACACACACACACACACACACACACACACACACAAATAAATAAATATTGTGATGCAAACATTTATACACTGGCCAAAGGGGGCTAAACTCTAACTCTAAAGGCTAAGGAGCCTAAACATGTCAAATGTTATATAAGCACAGTGCTGTAAATTCTCAGAAATGTTTAAATAGATAGAGTTTCAGCAGTGTCGGGGTAAAATTATGAAAAATCATGAATGGCCATATTGCACAGCATTCACAATGGGTGTAGATGGTAGTTATATTATCAATTTAAGCAGCGCTACAATACTTGTATTTTAACCAAATCAAAAGTTTCTGGCCATTACTCTTCTTCTATTCTGATTATATAAGAATAATAAAAAAATCCTTTCCATCAGAATTTATGTAGGAGCCATTAGTATGTAATAGGTACATGATGAAGCATGATGTTTCCACCCCCATGCTTCACATGTTCTTTGGATGCAACTCAGCATTCTTTCCAAAGTTTCTCCTCCAAACACAAAGTTCTATTTTGGTTTCATCTGACCACATGAAATTCTCCCAATCCTGTACTGGATCATCCAAATGCTCTCTAGCAAACTTCAAACTTCATACCTATGATGAAAATTACAGGTCTCTCTCGTCTTTTTAAGTGGGAGAACTTGCACAATTGGTGGCTGACTAAATATTTTTTTTTACTTTTGTATGCAAAAGTCTTGAGCCACCCTGGATTTCTTCAAATTTTGCTTCCAAAGAGCCAGACTTTATTGTAGTCTTGAAGAACAGTTCCCCAGACTTCTTAATTTTTTTGGCAAGTTTTTGTCTCTCATTTTACATCGTGTCCCTGTACCTGAGCAGTTTCAGAATGTTTCTTTTTTTTTGCTTGTTAAGCCAGACAGTGACCTATGAACCATTCAAGCACCTAACCTAAGGCATGACCCTGTGAGAAACAGGTGCAGATGATGGCAGATGATCAGGCCGGTGATTAGTACACTGGTGATGCTGAATGCTGAGTGGTTGGAACAGACGAGAGGGGAAACGAGGTTGCTGCTGAGGTTGTTGCAAGGTACATAAACAACCAATTTTTTTTTAGGCTCTGTCGCAGTAAAACATCTGTTCCTTTTTCTTCCATGTAATCTACACAATTTTACATGAGGGGTTGGAAGGAGGAAGTAAGGAAGGAGTCTCCAGTTTCAGCACTGTGAAGCAAAGCTGTGATTGGAAGATTTCCGACTTTAAAATTGAGAAGTATGTGCTTTTTGGTTTTGTTGTCATATGACAAGATGGATTTTCGATGCTGGTAAACAAAAACAGTGTTTTAAACACGAGTAGAAACAACATTAAATGTACAGCAAATTTTTTGTTGCCAATTTGCTCCGGTTTAAAAAGAACAAAATGCTTCAGGGTGTGCCGGAAATAACAAGTGCTGACTGTGTCACACCACCCAGTCGTTAATGAGTTTTCCTAGAATAGCACAACTCCAAGTATTTTATTCATTACATTATAAAGCGCTGTTCGGAGAAGCATGCAGAAGTGAATATAAATGCTAAGGTAAACAGAGTTTGATGGAGCTAACATTAGCTTACAGAGCGCTCCAGGAATAACCGAGACTGGCTTTTGTCAACAGGCAGTGATATGATCAGGTCTAAGAAGCAGAAGGAGAGGCTGCTGCTCGTCATTTTGCACTAAATTGGATTTCAGGCCGCAAACAAACAGCCGTTCGTTTGGATGAGCCCTGGCGCGTGGAGAGCAAACAAAGGCGGCCAGTAATTAACGCTGATATCAATCCATCATGCCGTTGATGCTTGCATCCAAGGTTGACGTGCAACATTGTCCTCCACTTTAGAGTGTGATTTTCATTCCTAGAAACAAAACGACGCAGATCGCTCGTCCGTCGGTTTCCTGTTAGGGGATCCATCTTGGAGCTGAAGAGTGTCTGCAGAGTGTCTGCGGAGTTCAGCGCTCACAGCTGGATAACACTGTCCAGATACAGGAGACAGGAAAGATACACGGCATGGTTCGCAAATGGCTCCCGAGCTGACTAGGTAGGGCACTGAGTAATGGCTCTTACGTAGTACAGTACACTTTAAAACACTTAGCCGTATCAGATCCAGCATCAGATTTATGTCATTGTGGAAAAACAGCTCAGGGCACACCCGTGCGCTGGCACTGTTCGACCACATGGGGAGCTGTGGAGCACTGTGGTATATATGGGTTAATGGCTCATCAAGAAGACCACCGAATTCTAATCCATTTTAATTCCCGGCTATTTACGGACTGATATCTCAAGGACAATTATGTTACCCAGGAATATTATCTTTATCTAGATTAAAATGAATGTTACAAATGCATAAAGGTTGTGTCGTACCCCAAGGAGGAAGAAATTAATATAGAAGTAAACATCCATTTTTTTGCCTCACAATCCTCTTTGAGATCCCTGAAGTAATATTTTCACCCACATGTCATTTTATCTGGCTCACGAGAGACTAATCCTCCATTGATGCTTTTCAGTCGTTTTTTCATCCCAATAATCTGCTTGTAAGCCATGTATAAAAGCTGAGGGCCAAAGCTCACGAGGACATGAGCTTTCGGCACATTTCCTGCTTGTCAGTCGGCATTTCCTGGTGCTATGTGAAATATACTAAAGCAGTGGATTGCTTAAGGGGCTTCCTGTGCTGTTGTTGTGTGTTTGCATGTTTGCACCAAGTGTGAAAGTGTATGCTGTGCATGCGCTATTAATAAATCCATCTTTGTGTGCACAATGTCCTTACCTCGGAGACGATGGATTCCCCATGCTTTCTCGCTCCTTAGTTCTTTCCTGGCCTTTTCTGTGCCCAGTAGGAGCCTTTTTAACTCCAAAAGGGCCCAGTGTTGGGGATGGCAGGGGGCCAGGATGCTGAAAATCATAGGCCTGCACCCTTGCTTTTGTTCCTTGCCGCTGACTGATGCTGGCGGCCTTTAGTGCACTCGGAGAGCTCAGCGTGAGACGTACCGGACTGCCGTGGCGCGGAAGCCTGATTTGGCAAAGAGAACAGTGTGAGGGAGAACCACCACGACATTTACAGAAAACAACGGCTTGCAGCAGGTGACAGGCTGCCCTTTTAGCACTGATCCAGAATCAGATTTTCACGTCTGTCACTTACATTAGCTCTGTATGTGCAACAGGAGAGTTGCCTTTTAAACAAGCAGATTTGAACGGAAAACCAGTAGCTTTTCATTCATATCACCAGTGCACTCCATAGATTCCCAGATCATCACAGGTGGAGGGAAATCGGAGACAATATAGACTGATCTTGGATCAGTTTTGTTCAAATGTTTAATAACATTGCGCTGTGATAGCTGGACTGAGATCAGCTATCACAGCACTCTCGGCCTCACCAGGGGGGAGAGAGAGTGCGCGAGGAATGATCAAATCTGTTTTTATTAAACTCCTGGGGCTCAGGGATAATAACTGTAGCTTTATTTGACATAAGCCCTTGCAGGCCCAGTAGAACAGTGTTATATTAAAAAACTCATTTTGCTGCAGTTCTGCTCAGGGCTTTGGGTGTAGACTAGACTCTGCCTAGAACATCTGGAACAATGAAGGTTTCTTGTGAGGTTGTTTCATTTAAAACAAAAAGGAGAAGAAGAAAGAAACTAAAAATAGACTAGCAATAACAGGGTTGTGTGTTCACAAATGTGTGTCACAACTACCTGTTAGCTCTGGTAAGTGAAACAAGGTTGTTGTTTTTCATAACAGCGGAGCTCACTTTGTGTCAATGCTGATTCACTGACACATCTGTGGCAGGTTGACCTTCTCTCTAGTCAGCAAAACAGCTACATGCTAACTAGACATACAGTATCATTCGCCTCAGTCATAGATAGATATGCTAGGCGTTCATATTTCCCATTTGCATAGCAACTTGATTGATTGATGTATCATGCGTTCATGTTTACATAAAAATAAGGATCTTTTTTTCAGTTTCCTTATAAATGCACCATGAACGAGACATGGATATTTGCAAACAGAAATGTAAATGTACCTCTATTGTTTTACCTTATACTTTAAGCCTTACTGATTTTTAAATACTGTACTTACTTACACAGTGCGTGTAAGTATTCAATTACATTAAAAAGCATTTATATTAAAATACCTAATCCATTAATTCCTTCATTTTCATTTGGAATGGTTTTGGAAATGTATATATTCATTAAAAACCTTAGAAATTTCAATTTATATTTTTTTTCTCTATAACAAGACAATATCATATCATATCCATCCAACCAGGAACCTCTGTAGTCTAACTAGGAACCATGGAGGCAAATGGTGACCATTGCATTTATTACCATTTTTATGACTGTGGTGGTACCCCCAGTCAATATTCACACACTCACTCACACACTATGGGCGATTTGAAAACACCAATTACCCTAATCTGCATGTCTTTGGACTGTGGGAGGAAACTGGAGTACCCAGAGGAAACCCACCAAGCACGGGGAGAACAAAAACTGTGGGGACTTTACACACAATCACTTGCACATCGCAGGAACTCAGTTGGGAGATATTGCCACATCCTTGGTACAGTCCTGACCTTGCTTCAAGCCATTTCCACATGATTAGGCCAATAAAGGAGTTTCAAGGCGTGAAGCATGCAGTCTGAGGAGTTTTTACTCTTTGCACAATCAAAAGTCCTGGTTTGACTCTAGCACTCCTCGTAAATAGTAGTGCCAGTACCACATTGTGAGTAAAGCGTATGTTCAGGTTCATTGTGTACAACAAGAAATGATGAGAAACTTGCCTTATGTCTGAAGATAATTGCTATTTGTAACGCTTGTCACAAAATCATTGGGGTCAGTGGTTAAGGCATTGGACTGTGTTTGGAAAGTCCCAGGTTCAAACCCCACAGCCACCAAGTTGCCACTGTACCCGCAACTGCTCAGATGTATAATGAGATTTAAACAAATGTATGTCGCTCTGGATAAGGGCGTTTGCCAAATGGCACAATGTAATGTAAAAATGTGGTTTGATTTTCTTTCTATTTATTTATGTGTATATGAATATGGGCAGCCAGATGGCCTACAGGGAAAATGGCCAATATGCCAGATAACCAATCCAGACCTGATGAGTACAATGCAGGTCTGAAGAAAAATGGCTTTGGGGACAGTGGTGGCTAAGACAGTGGGGGCCAGGGGTAGCTCAGTGGTTAAGGCATTGGCTTACAGTTCGAAAGATCCCAGGTTCAAACCTCACAACCACCAAGTTTCCACTGTTGGGCCCTTGAGCAAAGCCCTTAACCCTCAACTGCTCAGATGTATAATGAGATGAAAAAAAATAATAAAAGTAAGTTGCTCTGGATAAGAGCGTCTGCCAAATGCCTAAATGTAAATATAAGATGGTTAAAGCTCAGGGTTACTGTTGCAGAGGTTGAGGGTTCAAGTCCAAGCACTGCTGGGGTCTTAACCCTATCTTCTCCAGGAGCGCTGTATATGCTCTGACCCCAGCTTTCGTAACTAGGATATGAGAAAAATCATCTCACTGTGTTTTCAGACCACGCTTGTAGAAAAGCACTACTTCATTCCCATGACCATGGTTCATCACGTAATCCTTTTTTTCAAACGAACTGGAGCTTTAATTACTGTAGTGCCGAATAATGTTTAGCCAGATTCATTAGGCTTCAGCAATCCCTACGTATTTTCCCCTCTTTGATGTTTCAGTTTTACTGCATCGACTGTTTGAATGTTTCTGTTGTGGTGGTAAAAAAAAGACAGTACTATTTACAGCAGCAGCGCCTGAATTAGACTTGATTTCATTAGAGGTTGCTTGCCAGCAGTAATAAAGTTCCTTTAGCCCATGGTACATTGAATTTTTCTTTCCACTCAGTCAGGGGATGAAAGGAATGAAGAAGAAAAAAAAAAAGCGTGCCCGCTGCTTGCACTGACCACTAAATACAGTGTAGTGTTTATACAGCCGCATGAGCGTATTTACGTATTTATCTGCCTGCATATTTCTGCCTTACTTCTATTTGCATGCGTCAGGTTTGCATGTTTGTGTGTATGCGAGGGAAAGAAACAATGTGAGGCTTCTTGTTAACCCAGAATTGGAGTCTTTCATGGGTTTAGTTCTATAGTGGGCCTTTATTATACCTGAAGGATGTCACTGATAATGCTGTAGAGTCAACATCAGGATTATTGGCATGCTGCAGAAAAATAAGTAAATGTGACTATATGAAATGTACCATGGTGGCTTAATGGTTAGTTCTGTTGCCTCACACCTCATTAGTTAGAGGTTTTGATTGATGTTTCCAAATTGCCTGTGATGTCTGATTGTGTGTATGTGGATGGATGGATGGATAATAATTACTGGCACAATTAACAAAGTTAAACACACATGTCAAGAATCTTGGTTTACTCCGTTCCATGCCAGTGTTTTCAATAGTATTCATATCTACATATCTAGAGACTGTGAAATTGTTGCAAATGTTATAAGAACATTTCTTAGTGGATGAGCTGTAATCTGCTGGCAGAGGTAACCAGGTGGGCTAAAATATCTAGGTACTGAATTTATAACTGATGGGTGGCCAATCTAGTTGGTCATATTTTTTGAACGCTGTGACATACTTCTTAAAATAAGTATCAAAATATGTTGATGTTCAGTTTAGCCTTTATTTGTCACACATACATTAAAATTCTGCACATTGAAATTCTTTATTCTTCACATATCCCAGCTTCTTGTTATTAGGCTAGGGTCAGAGTGCAGGGTCAGCTATGATACGGCACCCCAGGAGCAGACAGGGTTAAGGGCCTTGCTCAAGGGCCCAACAGCAGCAACCTGGCAGAGCTGGTGCCCGAACCGCCCATTTCGTGCCCATTCATTCTGTAAAGCATTTAGTGTATGAGGTGAGGATGAGAAGGCCTGGCTCGCAATCTCTGTTCCAGTTCATCTCCAAAGTGCTCAATGGGGTTAAAGTCAGGGCTCCATGCCGGTCAGTCAAGTTTTTCCACACTGAACCAAACTGTTGCCAAAGAAATTGGAGGCATAACATTGTCCAAGATGTCTTGGTATGCTGAAGCATTAAGATTAAGTCCTTCACTTGGGATAAGGGACCTGATTGATTGAAACACCTGAACTCAAACACTATATGGGCCAAATACTTTTGCCCATCTCTTGAAGGGTGCCAATATTTATTAACAAGCTTCGGCATCTAATTATTTAGACCAGGTAGATAGTAATCAATTATTATTTTGATTACCCCACCCCCACGTGATCTGGCAGAACTGCGTGTACTGTAGCACTTGTGGAAGAGTGGAACGCATTGCCTCAGAACATCATGAGGCCATATTATATATATATATATAAACTCAGCAAAAAAAGAAACATCCCTTTTTCAGGACTGTGTATTTCAACAATAATGTTGTAAAAATCCAAATAACTTT
>JAQMYJ010000010.1:6527010-6546239 GCA_030014305.1 Clarias laeviceps
GTAGAAAATAAATCACTAAACAAAAACAAAGAAATTTGCAAGTGACCCCAAACTTTTGAACGGTAGTGTGTATATATGTATATATTATTTCAAGTTTTATTGTCATATGCCCCTTGTACAATGAAATTCTTCCATTGCTGTCCCCCAATGAATGCCACTAAAATAAAATAAAATAAAGTAAAATAGAGGTATAAAAAGAAAAGGTATTAAAAAAAATTTGATATATAAACATAGAATTAAAAGCAGAATATAAAAATCAGAAAAAATCTGAAATGAGTATCCACAAATATCATTATCATAATATCATGTACATCAATATATATAGCAATAAATAGCATTCAAATATTTATACATGTTTTTCTTTTGTTTACATTTTTGTCTATTATAATAAAGTAATTGAAAGCAACTGAGGAAAAAAACTTTCAGGAAATATAAGTATTATAATGCTTTTCATGGCTTCCTTTGTGGTTCACAGCAATCAGTTCATCAACACACTCCATCTCAGCTCTAGCTATTACCTCTTCCTATTGTATACCTCGGCTTTCTGTTGTCATGGAGATGTTATTGTGTCACGGCCACCCTGTTCGGTCTCATGAAAACCACATGAACCTGATTTTTTACCACTTCTGTGAAAATATAGGCATTCCAGAGTTGAACATGGCCAGACACGCTCGGGTCTGCATGTGACAGAAGAGCTACTATACCTAAAGCGTTTGGTATTTTGCCCTGGAAGTGGTTTAACTGTCTTATGATTTAAGGACTGTGGGCTAGATGATGGTCTAGGCATTACTAAATACGGTCAATCCCATGTAGCGGCTGATGAGACAAACCTCCTGACACGCTCTGGTTTCTTCGCTCTGCTGCACACTGTCTCACTGTCATGAGAATTGATTTTAGTCTCAGAAAAGATAAGCATTTTATCCAGTTCTGTGAGTGGATGGTTTACTTTCACCAGGCGTTTTTGCCTGGTCTTAAGAGGTGCCAATAATTGTAAAGTAGAATGCAAACACAGTCTGCAAAGGAAGCTCTTTTGTTGTCGTGGAGATGATGTCATGTTGGTCCAGGGCTGTGTCCAGATAACGGACTATGTTAAAGCAAATATGGTATTCAAGTACTACAGTATATTCCTGGAAAGAATTGAAAAGTGCTTAATACTATGTAAGTCTTTCTAGGATTTGAATGAAAGTTCAAAAATGGAGCCAAGCTCAGTTTTGGGTCAAAAGTTTCTCCGTCTTGGGAGTTGAAACCTCTGACATTGCATGAGCAGCAGTTTAAAACGTCAGGGAGACAAAACAAACCTAAAAATTTCATTGCAATACAAAGCTCAGCAGCTTTTATGAACGGATCATGTCTTTAAAGTGTATGAAAGGGCTGACGAGGAAAAACTTCCTGACCCGCGCGGGCTCGCTCTCTCTATCCATTGCATTGCTCAGCTCTCGTAGTCATGGAGCTGGTTTACACAGAGGCAAAGTCTCTTTTGCGGTTTATGACCACGGCAATCAGTAAAGTGTATTTGTTTTCATTTAATGACATAACAGAGTGCTCGACCCTCCCCGTCATCTGCTTCTTACACAAATATGATGTGTAAATAATATTAGCCATGTGCCTTTTACTGAAAAAAAAGCAAGAACTCTTGTTTTCCCTTTCTTTTGACCATGTGATGATAATTGCTTCGTCCTTAGATTGCATTTTGAGGTTTTGGTTTGATCTGTAATTTATGTTTTAAATATGTAATGAAAATATATAGTCAAAATTTTACATTTTGTACTGTATAAGATTTCTTATTATGAGATTACAATTAAAAACTATGAAAGACATTTTACTACATTTACTCTCAACATTGTTTGCCTCTATTGGTGGATCATTTTACTTATAATAAAAAAAAATACTTTACACCTTCACCTATATTCAATAAATATTTTTCCCTGACTTGGCCTGTATATACAGTAAGCATCGAGTTTGACTTTTTATGTCCTCTTTTGTTTTAGTGTGTCTCCTGTGCAGTATAGGACAATGCCACTGTGAGTCTTCCTTTCGAGTATTTTCTGCCTTTTTTAAAAATTGCACTTCTTCCATTTCAATGGAATAATCACATGCTTAGTATTCATTCTATTCACGGCCTACTGAACGCGTCACAGATATGAATTATGGCTCTTCCTAATGTGTGAGCTCTTACGTAGCACTGTAGGAATCTTCAGCTAAAGCCTCAAAGCCCAGTGAGTCATCATAGATTTAAGCTTTAGGGAGCTTTGTATATTTATTTATTAATTTATATTTTTCCCACATTTTCCAGTGAACTCGCTACTATCAGGAGGGAAGGCTGAAGCTTAGCACGTGCTTCTACTGCGACACGTGAAGCCAGTGAACAGGATCTTTATCAACAGGGCAGAGCAACACTTTTGCAAAAGAAAACGCCATCACTGTAAACTACTAGTCAAAAATTTGGACACGCTTTCTAACTCTATGGTCGTTCCTGATTTTTATTTCTTTCTACACTGTAAAACAATGCTGAAGGTTTTTATCCAAAATAGACAATAATCCCATTTGAACAGTTGATATTGAGATGTATTTGCTACTTATGGCCTGTTAAGGTTCATAACGCCTCTAATCTGAGGTGCTGGTTTGTTAATTGGTGATTTCTGAGGCTGGTGACTCTAAATGAACTTCTCCTCTGCAGCAGAGGTCAGTTTTGGTCTTGTTTTCCTGGGAAGGTCTTCATGAGAGACAGTTTCATCATGGGGCTAACACTGTAAAAAATCCAACTAGATAAATGTTAAATAAATTAATATTGTATTGCTGGCCCAACTTATTAGAGTGACACTCACTGTTACAGATGTGGAAAGGTCCATGCGTTTGTCTCCTCTTGGCTGGACTTCTGCAATACACTCCTCATTAGGACTACTGCAAAAATCCTTTAAAAGCTGCAGTATATTCAAAACAGTGCTGCTAGGATTGTGATGAGAGGGCGTAAACTTTGAGACTAGACTGAATAAACTCACTCACTCATTCATCTTCTATACCGCTTTATCCTGCAATCACATGATTTTATAAAACCCCAGTTAATTAAGAGTTAAGGAGTAGTGGCGCCTCAGTACTCGGTAAGTTAAGGGATATAAAAATGTCTCTTTGATGACAAATGTCTCTTTTGATGTCAAAAAATGAACTCTTTTTTGTGTCTAACACATTGGGGGAAGAAAACTGGTCATCTTTGCTAATTTTTAAAAATGGTTATGATGTAATGTAAAAGAATCAGTAAGCTACTAATAAGCATCTGATGGTCTCCAGGTATTTTATTGACCTTTAAGCAAAATAGAATGTGTATTCTCCTGTTTTATGCAGATCAGTGTTTTAACTTTGACTAGTTTTGAAAGAATAAAGTGTTTTAAGTAATGTTTGTGTGTTTTAATTGTTGGGGTATTGTTAGGCCAACCTGTTTTAATAGAAAACTTGAACCAATGACATCAATGGGCTACAATGGGAGACATTTTTGAGTAGGTGGGCCAAGTCGACCCTAGAGAAATATAATTGATTGAGCCCACTTGAGCTGACTTAAATATTTGAATTGCAAGTTGAGTCAACTTAAGATTTTGAACTGGGTACATGTTGTGTCAACTAAACAGCAACGTGAAATATTTCGTTTGTATAGCAAATTCCTCTAAACGTTGAGTAAACTTGTTAAAAAAATATATATTTAACGTTAAGGCGGCTTGTTTTGTTCTACACTGTGATTTTTTCTTTCACTGTTCTTGCAAGAACTATTTCAGAACAGCTGACCTGCATGTCTTAAAGTAAAAGCTGACTGTTTCATGTGTTATTATTTCATCATTTTGGAATCTCCAGTACTGTTAATGAACGTAGAAAATAAATCACAAAACAAAAAAAAACATTGAATTAGAAGGCGTCTCCAAACGTTCGACTCATACAGTACATCCACAAACTCATGGGTTGGTTAGTGTTACTCTGACAAGGTAGAGCATAATGGCACGTCCCGCTTCTAGAGAGCGTGGACAATTTCTATACATGGCTATGACATTAGCAGGATACAAACTTGCCTCATCTTAATAATACTCTCCTTTGTGCTTTGCACCTGATCTATAAACCTAGCTTGGTTCACTAGTAAGACCACATTATGACAGATTTATCACACCTGCTTTTAATGTGCATGAACATGCAGATCGTATTATTTGTGTTCAGTTACATTTCACTGTAATGCACTTCCTGTTTTTTTTTCTCTATCTTTGTAGTAATAGTACTGTATCTATATACCATCATGATATCTGCATACACAAATCTACACCCACATACTGTAGTCTGTGGTCAAGTGACCAGGAAGCATAAACAATATGCCAGGAATCCTTGTTTTAGGTCTACATCAAACTGCACAGCCAGTAACATTGATTATCAATTACAGTACATACTAGTAAACTGGTGATGGGATCTTATGCCTGTGAGAAGCCTGTCCGGTCTAATCCCACAGAAAAGTCAATGTAGCACAAATCTCCGGAAAAAATAAATACTGGGCATGATAGAAAGGCAGCAGAACACCCATTGCATCCCAGCCTACCGTGTATGGGGCTTAGCAGGGAAAGCGTTGTTGATCAGGCCTCCAAATTTCCTGGATCCCATTCAGATTGAGCACCCATAGGACAAACCCAGTCCAATCCAGGAAGGGGTGCCACCCCACAGCATCCAAAGGATTTGTTGCCAGCATGCCAGCTTAAGGGGAAACCAAAACCTTGGTGATTTTAATGGTAAAAGTTGATCAGTGCATATATCTAAATTCCAACACACCTTATGTAGGTGTCCTCACTGATGGTCTGATGTAAATGGAGCATTTGTGTCAATTAGTTTTTTCCCCCCTGTGACTATTATTTTAAGTGATAAAAAATTGCCACCTGTCTTTTATCTATATTCCAAACCCGCTGACAATTTCCACATTTCTCCATGTGCCAAAACTCACAGGATATCAAAGAAATGCTCGTGGAAAAATAATTTCCTCGAACGTACTATATAACCCTTCAGCTTGTCTCCTGTGATGTATGGGCAACAGTTAGATGGCCGACTGCATCCAAGAAAATGTGTAAGAAAGGAACAAAAGAAAGGCTCTCTGTGAGCTGGACCGTCTGGTGTGTTCCCTCTTGGGTGAACGTCTCCGGTTTAAATTAAGGCCAAAGAAAAAAAAAAAAGAATTGGAACGCAATGAATCATGTTCAGAAGGATAGGAAGACTCAGATGCTTCATTGTTCATGGTCTCTGGTTAGAGAGTAAGTTTTTAACCGAAGTAACGGTTAATCCAGGGCACATCTGAAATCTATTGACAGTATGCACTGCAAAGTAATAATTAATTGAATAAATAAATGAATAAATAAATATATAAAAACAGTAGTTAAAGCATGTTTCCAAACACCAGTCATGTGATGGGATTGAGGCCCAATGTGGTTAAGGTGTGTGTGTGTGTGTTTAGAGACACATGATGGTTTGTGGGTGACTTGAGCAAAGTTGAGACAGTCAACATACTCAAGCGAGATGATGCATGAACAGCTGACTCGGAGCACCACATGGAAAAAAAAAAAATATTCATAGCAAACCGATAACATATGTAAAAATAATAATAAAAATAATAATAATAAGGCAAAAAAAAAAAAACACTTGACAATGTGCTGTTATTTGGAAATAATCCTAGCGATGCGGCCTGACGTAATGCGGAAAATTTTTTTTCCACCCCAATGTTGATCTTTTTCCAAAAACAGAACATCCTGAAATTGCTGTGGTGTGCTCCTCTTACAATACCCTACAGCAATCCAACAATGATTTCTTTCTTCTTTTTTTTTCCAAGTTAAGGAACTATACATCATCATTTTGAATCTATTTACTTATAACACTCTGGAACATCCAGAAGACAAGCTAGTTCCTGTTATCGCTTATATTATAGCAGCTATCAACATGTTGATTCCCACTGAAAAGAAAAGAGATTTGTGGTTATCAGCTATCCAGCAGGGAGATGAGACTAATCCCAATCAAAGATCCCCTGTTGGCGATCACTGGTGCTTGTGTACTTAACATTTGATCTGAAGTAGTATCATTATTAAATACTCATGTAATACATATCCAGTATGCACAATGTATTAGTGTTCCCTAATTTACAGTATATCCAAGGTACTCTGTTAAACTGGGCCACGACTCATTCTGTTTTCATTAGTGTTCTAATGTTAATATACCGCTTATCCTGTTCCAGGGTCGCAGGAAGCCTGGAGACTTCGGGCACTTAACGGCTAAATCCACGGGTGTAAGCAGACACGCAGTGACCCCAGTGACGAGTGTCAGACAGCACAGATAGCAGAGTGACAGATACATGGAAAGGTAGGTGAAAATAGATTAGAAACTGACGTGCTTATTAACAGAATGTAAACTGAGCTGATATTCTGCTCAAAGAATGTTTGGATTTAACTGAATGATTGTTTAACATTGAATAATACATGATAGGATAACTGTAAACTGACCAGCTGGAACTGGCCAAGAAAAGAATTTCACATTTGCTGTAATGTAGCGTATACAGTACTGTACGTGCACGTGTTATAAAGAACAGCTGGAGCTTGATTAAAAAAACAGTAAAATCAAACAGCTTCAGTCATGTGTACTGTAACCAGTGTTGGGTGTGTTAGAGGACTCGGATTACTTTTCTGATGTAACGAGTATTCTAAAACATTAGATCCGCCATTTAAGTACTCAGTTATTTAGTTACTTTTTAAAAATGTAATCCGTTATTTAGACAATTTATGTAATCCGTGAGTCAGACAGCAGTCATTCCCAATCTGTTAGTGTGTGTGTGTGTGTGTGTGTGTGTGAAAGCCTTTCTACAAGCCCCACCCCTGATAACCCGCCCCCCTCTGTTATTCCTGCTGTTATACCCCTATCTCACCTATGCAGTTTGACTATGTGAGGACCAACGCACGGAAAGATGGAAACTTAATCACAGCCCAAAACTCGCGGTGAATCATGACGAACTGGACTTACTGCCACCGCGCGAAACTATTCGTAGCCTATTAGTAGTTAACAGATTATGGGCCAAACTTGGCTGAGTGATGATGGTAGAATAATTATAAAGGTTTTGACTAAAACAACATGCATGAGGAATCACAAAGGAGTTTTAATTTTCTACAATGGGAAAGTACTCGAACTAGTTACTTTTATCAGAAATTAACGCTGTAATGTAACTGATTACTTTTTAAAGACATTTTGTAATGTAATTAGTTACTTTAAAAAGTAACGTCCCCCAACACTGATTAACATTCAGTCATGTGTGAAAGTTAGTGTCCTTTCTATGTTTTTTTTTTTGTGTGTGTGTGTGTGTGTGTGTGTGCGCGCGTGTGTGTGTGAAATAAGAGTCTAACTCTTAGGCAAATACAACCTCAGGCGAACAACAACATACAACTTATTCCATCGTGCCAATATTTATTTAACAAAAATGAAAAAAATAATAAAAAACATGTGGGCAATAGTAAATACCCCCTTAATGCTTCCACAGGAATTAAGAGGGCAAGTTGCAGTCAGGTGCTACTAATCATCAGCCCTTTAATTAATCGATTCAATTCAATTTTATTTGTATAGCGCTTTTAACAATTGACATTGTCGCAAAGCAGCTTTACACAATCAAAGGAATTATTGAAGTTTGTATGAAATGTGAATGTGTATGAATCAAAATGATAAGACTGTCCCTGATGAGCAAGTCGAGGACGATGGTGACAGTGGCACGGAAAAACTCCCTGAGATGGCAATAGGAAGAAACCTTGAGAGGAACCAGACTCTACAGGGAACCCATCCTCATTTGGGTGAAACAGAAAGCAGGAATTGATCTGCATTCATACTTACAACTTAAAAAATATGTGTGTGTTAGGAGGCAGGCAGTTCAGTATAACAGGAGATGAGTTTAAGTTAATATGGAGTCCAGTTTGTTATTGGTGGCTCAGGTAGAATTGTAGGAAACTCCAGTCCAGTCAATTCATTGGAGAAAAAAAAAGCAGAAGCATTCAGGTGCGTGTTAACACAATGGAAAGAGGGAAAGACATAAGCAATGGTCTTAAGAAGCAAGTGTATTCCATCAATCTGGAATAATTTCCAAACAATTTGGAGTTCTGCGGTTCTTTCTAAGTAGAAAGCATTCAAGGCAGTTGCCGATCTTCTCAGGAGTGGATGTCCCAGCACTTTCATCCCAAGGTCAGCCTGTGCAATGCTCAGAGAAAGAATTACATATCAGACCCTGCAGGCCTGACATGTTAAATGTTAGTCCATACCAGCACAATTAGAAGAAGACTGAATAAGTACGGTTTGTTTGGAAGGGTTGGCAGGAGAAAACCTATTATGTCTAAAAAAAACATGGAAGCACGACTGAGATTCACAAAACTGAAACATGGTAAAATAATGCCTTATGGAAAAATGCGACCTAAGTGTTCAGTAGTTTGGCCTTAATGCCCAGCGACGTGGCAAAACCCAAAGAGCATTTCAGCAGAAACACCTCATACCCAGTGTCAAGCACGTAGGTGGAGGGGTGATGATTTGATCTTGTTTTGCAGCCATTGAGTCGACCATGAACTCCTCTGTAAACCAAAACATTCTAGAGGCAAATGTTGAGGCCATCTGTCTGACAACTAAAGCTTCATCGAAATACAGTCACGCATCAGGATTTTTATTAGTTCTTTTATTATTATTTATAGAAAAAACATAGAATTGAAAGAGGGGCCCTTACAACTTAAATTTTTTTAAATGCCATCTGTTTTCTCATCGTCTTCAGTAAAACCCCTGAGGGGGCGGGTGGGGGGTGTAATTTTAGCCAGCGAGTCATCATTATTTGGCCTGGCAGGATTATCTGTGGCAGGACAAACAGTGAATGTTTTGATTGTGGATCATGTGAGCGCAGTTGTTGCCTCACCAGCCTCTCTTTATTTTTTTTATGACAGAGAGAGAGAGAGGGGAAAAAAAAGAAAAACATTGAAGTACAGTACAAAGTTTAACCTTGTCTGTCCTGAAGCTATCCTTGTGATTGTTACAAAGCACCGACACTGAAGACTGCTTTCATAAAAGTTAAGTAAACATTTCCTTATAGAAAACTGGCCTATATTAACCATAACACACTTTCAGTTCGCCGTACGGATCTGTGTAGTAGCTCTAACAATTATAACCATATAAATCTGTGATTTGCCTTGTAGCTGCTTGTAGAAAAGTAATCAGCACTTTCTGATCAATCGGATTTGAGAATTTACTCCTCGTCGTATAATGATAATCGTCATAATATAATCATTTAGCGATAATGAACTAAAAACATAATACACTAAATAAAAAGTACAATAAAGAAATATCTCAATTAACACTTCTGACCCAGTGCTTTATCCTCATACTGAAAAGGTCATAGTGTGACAATTATGTCCAATAAAGCTTGTTTCTTTCATCAAATGCTATACTGTGGCTGTATGAGGGGCGTTCAAGTCAAACCGGGACTTTTGATGCAGGTGCAGGTTAACAGAACACAGTTATGATAGTAAAAACTCCCTTTATTTCTATATATATATAATCCCCTGATACACTAATGCACTTATCCCAGTGTTTCATTAGTGCTTGGATACAAGGTAGGCCTCCTGGGAACTCCTTTTAATGGTGTCAGGTCAGGACTGTCTGGGGAAGGTGGCAATACATCCTAGTCGAGTTCTTGTAATGTGCAAGTGAATGATTGTGTGTACAGTTCACACAGACCAAAGTCTTTTGCGCCTTCATTCATCAGAAATTTCATCACAAATCCCGGTTTGACTCGAACGCCCTTCATCTGTTTTTGTATTACCATGAAGGATCTTTTTGTGTGTTTTTTTTCTTTGCATATTAACAATTTATGAATAGTTTTCATGTTAATACCACACGTACACCCACGCCAAACTGTGGTCAGATGATTTGATAAGTATTTGTCTTTATTCACCTACAGACAGCAAGTTCATGTTCTCCTCAGTAGGCAATGTGGTCTGTATATACACTGATATATTCCTATAGTTCCTGAGCATATAGAACTGAGTCATACTGTATCTCTAACGTGTACATGTGCTTTGAAACATGATTGAGCATTTTTTTTTTTAGCCATGGTCACAGGACTGCTGGCATACGCAGGTCTAGTTCCTGTTCCCCAAGTCACAGCCTCCCATCTGTTTCCTAACACTACACACACACACACACACATACACTTCTAATCTTCTTTCAAATCTCTTTCGCCACTGCAACACCATTTCAGTGTCTACAGCCTAACAAGACAACTTTCTATTTCTGAGCTCGTTTGCATTTCGTACACTCAGCATGCCGGCTAGATGACCCATGTCTTTAGTTATACTGTTTGCTGATCTTAATCTTAGCCTCTTGGAAAACGTGCATTGTTCGACTTTATTTGAAAGGTCATTAACAAAGCATTTAGTCACTGCTTTAAATAAAGCCTGTTTATGTTGTATTCGTTGAAGTCGTTTTTCAATTTAGATGAGATGAGATGTTTAAAATAGTTTTTTTATGCATAAAATAATATAACAAAACAGGCTTGTTTTTCTTCCCTGCCTGTTTTTTACATTTTTTGCCAGCATTTAAAATTATTTTGGGGGCTGAAGAGATATTAAGCTACTGTATACCCACAGGCATATCAGCAAACTCGAGGAGTTGGTTTTAAGGTTGGCATTAGTTTTGATGTACTAATATAAATTACGTTTATACACACACACACACACACACACACTTATAAAGGCAGAATAGTGGCGTAGTGGCTATTACTGTGGCCTTGCACCTACACGGTTGATGTTTGATTTCTGCCTCTGGTCTGTGTGTGTGGAGTTTGAATGTTCTCCTACAGTATAACATGCAATATATAGAGACTATCCATTAAAAATCCAGATATTGCAAGTTCAGAACATTATGATCAGCAAAAAAATTGTGTCTGCATAAGCTGATGTCATGTTCATCCTTCCCTTATGAAAATGGACTTATATGCTTCTAGAGTACAAACTGAGAACGAGGCATGGAACAACAGTCTACTTGCACATGTACTGCAGTGGCAGTGTTTTTTATATATATATATATATATATATATATATATATATATATACATACAGTACAGGCCAAAAGTTTGGACACACCTTCTCATCTATCTGTCAATGTGTTTTCTTTATTTTCATGACCATTTACATTAGTAGATTCTCACAGAAGGCATCAAAACTATGAATGAACACATGTGGAGTTATGTAAACAAAAAAAGGTGAAATAACTGAAAACATGTTTTATATATATATATATATTTATGATAATAACCCAAATCAATTAAAAACAAGTTAATATTTAAGTTTAAATAAAACTCATTGTATGGAATTGAGTTATGAGTGTTATGAGTTAATTTTCTGTTTGAATGTTTTTTGAAAAATTTGTATACAATGCATAAAATAAAAAGCGATTTATTTTTGTTGTTGGCATTTATAATGAATGAATGAATGAATGAATTTATTTATTATTACTCCTGGATCTTGTATATCTATATTAGATTTTTTTCTTTACTTCCTGTAGCTGAAAGTGACCAAAATTCACAGCTCATTGGTCGTACGTTTAACCTATTGAAAGTTTTACAGCATTTTTCCCCTTAAATTCCACCAAAAAGTGTCTTTTATTCACTTATACAGTACACATTGGACATTGGCAAGGAAGCATGCAGTGTAACTATTTTCTACTGGTCCTTCAACAACTTCCCACCACCACAAAACAAAAATCTGCATTCATATCTAAACATCTTTGAATATTTACTTTATTGTTTTGGTCATACAAGAAAACCATGAAGAATGTCATGTATATACACAAGTGCAAAGGAAACAAATCACTCAGTTAATCATTTAGTTCAGATGGGAAAAATTGAACTTCAGAGTGTGAGATTGTGTTTAATACAGAAACAGGAACATGTTTAGGGTCCTATTGCTATCTGATAGAGCAAAAGTTTCATGTGAGCTAGATGAACCGTTTACATCACACAGGAAACTGAACCTCTGTCTGGTTAACGAAAAACACCATGAGACAGTGACGAGCGCCACTCGGAAAAAAAAACATGTCCAGTGGGAGAGATTAGAAAAGGACAACGACCGGGAAAGCAGTCCGTGGGATGTTAAGATGGAATGGCAGTGAGGGTAAAGACGAACAACGTCCTCAGTGTCCTCCATGTCAGGCAACAGATCTGCACATTTCACTCGTTTTTCTCCTCAAACAGGAAAGATTGGATTCCCTGTACATGCCTGGATAAGCCAAACCACTTAGGTCTGGACATGCCTGTGTGCACGTCTTATGAGAACCTGACTGAGACTTTACTGTGCATTCTTAACCTTAATAATGCGAGAGCCGAAGGCTGCAGACGCTTGCTAATCATTAAACTTCTGACAAACGCACTACGTCTTTATGCTAATCTGTATGGACTGATAAAGTCACACATATACAATCCCCACTCTAAGAAAAACACACACACATATACTGAGCTGCACCAGGGCCAGGAAAAAGAAATTAAACTGTATCATTGCTACGCAAAAGTGTGAGATCCTCATGAGTACAGTACATTGTTAGTACCAGTAGTATGCATCCTAGTAAATGGAGTTTAGTTGTATTGAAGACAGGAGACTGGAATCATTTCCAAGAATCATTTATGTGCATGGTTCATGGTTAAAAGTTCCCTATTTCACTTCTGACCCAAGAAGGAGAAGAAGTCAATCTGTAGAATCAGGAATCATGGCTGTAGTGGATCCCAAGAATTGGACCCGAGAACCTCGGATTGAAGGTATGAGAGGAATTTTACAGGCACAAACAGGCATGGTGAGCTGTTGCGACCCCCTTGACAGGGGAGCAGCCGAAATAAAGTTTCGAAATCTTACAGGAACAAACAGGCACGAACCGCTGTGGCGACCCACCTTGATGGGAGCAGCTGAAAGAAAGTTTAGGAATTTGACAGGTACACTACTCTGGTACTTCACTTCCCTAGGTGAGTGGTGCATGCTACTAGTACAAGTTGTACACTTTTGTGATTCTAAACTCCAAAGATTAAACAATAGTATTGCTTTTATTTTTTTCTGAATGTACACTTTCTAAAACTATACTGTTGCTTACGTCTGGTGAGATAGTCTACTGAAGCAATGTTACATTTATTATATCATTCCCATTGGAAATCTGTGGGTTTGCTTAAAGCTCTACTCCTAAATTCACTTTCTTTTCTACATACTAAACGGTACAAGATGCACACTCGATGGTGCCACGGCACTTTTCCAAGGAAAAGTACCTTCATTCCTTAAAGTGTACGTAAAGTATACTTGAATAGATTAAGTTTACAACCATAAAGAAAAAAAATAAAGAAAAAATAATAATTTGATTCACTGTCTGCTCACTTTAGGAGTAGAGTTTTAAGCAAACACCAGTTGTCCAAATAGAACATTGTTTTAGTAGACTACCACTACAATTGGACGTCTGTAGGTGTGCTTAAATCTCTACTCTTTTCCTTACTTTCTTTTTCTTTTCCAGGTAAAAGATACATACTGAAAGGTAAAAGAGGCACACTTGATGGTACAACTGCACTGACAGACTGACAGACTGACAGGGAAAAGTATACAGTACATGTAGCTGTGCTATAAACTGGTGGACATTGGCACAATTTCCAACCATATAATTATAAAAAAACTAAAAAAAATGCAAATCGATTCACTGTCTACTTACTTTAGGAGCTGCGCTTGAAGCAAACACCAGTTGTCCAATTGGACATTTTTTTTTTTTTTTTTTTTTTTACAATTGGACATCTGTGGGTTTGCTTAAAACTCTCCTCCTAAAGTGCACCACTTTCACTTTCTCATCCAGGTTAAAGATACACACTAAAAAGGTACAAGATGCACACTTGATGGTACGACTCCACTGAAAAGCGAAGGAAAAGTACCCTTCTTCATTTTTTATTTTTTTTATTTTTTTTGAAAGTATACGTGTAGCTGTGCTATAAACTGGTGGAAATAGGCAATAGGCGCAAAAAGAAAAAGAAAAAAAAAGCAGGTCCACTTCAATTCACTCTCTGCAAAACACATACTCGGTGTAACTGGTCCAGATTTTGTCCTCGTTGGGGTCGCTACTGGTGTAGGCACAAGTGCCCGTGGAGCTGCACGCCACCATGTGGAAGCCCATCTCGGCCAGCCGGTCGAACGCCTGCTCCAGGAAGTTGTACTTGAGGTAATATCGGGAGGTGTACCTCTCCGGGGGGCGGTCGGGGTCCCTGCTCTCGTTCAGCGTGTCCCCGAACACCTCCTTGGCGAGCGAGGTCTTGCCGCAGACGGTAATCCGGGCGACGCGGCGGAACTTGGCGTCGTTCTGGATGTCGCGTCCGATGGTGTACGAGCCGCGGTAGCCGACGGTGATGTAGCCGGACTTGCGCGCTTCCAGGGACGGAGAGCGCGGCCCGATGGCGGCGGCGGCGGTGGTGCTGGTACTGGTGCTGGTGGTGGCACTGACACCGGGGAGAGCTTCCTCCGGGTCGCTGTGGAACGCCTCGTCCCCGATAGAGTTCTCCTTGCTGACCAGAGGAGGTCGGAGGCGACGCGCCAGATCGGGGAGCTGGAAAAACTCAGCTTCTTTCTGCAAACTCGCGCGCTCTTTGAAGTAGTCGGGCAGCGCGAGGTTCTTATCGCGCAGGTAGTCCAGGATGTAGCGGAACAGAAATCCGTCCCGGTCCAGAAAGTAGCGCCCTTTGCTGTCCCGGGTCACCTGGGACGCGCTGTGATCTTTAAACATGCCCCAGAGCAGAGAGTTCGGCACGGAGAGTAAAGTCGAGTGGCGCGTCACGTAGATCTGCCCGCCGACGTTCAGCTCGATGATCTCAGGGAAAACCGCGGGTGTGGAGCCGCTCGCGCTCTCCGCGCTCCTTTCGCTTGCTTGTGCCATTTCTGCTGCTACAACAACATCTGTCTTCGACCGAAAGCCCCCAACCACAGCTGTATCTTCTCTACCCAAAGTTAGCAGAGTGAATGAAAGAGTGAGGGCAGATCTTTTCTGGTTTGTTTATGAGGGAGTTGGGTGGAAGGAGGAGAAGGAGGAGGAGAAAAAAATAAAAGGGATGGACGGAGCAGGTTAACTCTTTACTCTCTTTACGCACGACATGAAATCATCATGCACTGAACCATCTGCATGCGTCTTCTTCGTTATGACTCAGAAGTCTTTTTTTTTCATAATGTGTTAGTGCATAAAGGGAAATAAGTTTTATATTGTCTTCTCATTCGTAAGGGTTTTATATACACTATAATCACTCAGTTTCACTCAGCACAGTAGGACCTGGTGCATATCCCAGGAGACTTGAGGCACACACACACAGACACACACACACACACACACACACACTCATTCAAACACTACGTGTAATTTGGGAACACCAATTAAATTCATCTGTATGTCTGTTGGACTGTGGGAGGAAACTGGAGTGCACAGAGGGAACCCACCAAGCATGGGGAGATCATGCAAACTCTACACACACATCGAACCCAGACCCTGAAGGTGCAAGATTACTGTACACTACTGTTCAAAATTTTGTAAAAAAAAATATATATATATATTTAAATGTTTGTTAGAGCATAAAGGAAAATTAAAAACATAAAGAACATGCAAACTCCATGCACCCATACTCACAGGTGGGAATCAAACCCGGAACCTGGAGGTGTGAGGCAAAAGTGCTAACGACAAGACCACCGTGCCATCTAACACCATAATATGTGCTTAAAATTTTGTCAATATCTGACTGGTTAAGACTGTGGGTTATTGGGTTACTGATTGGAAGGTCAGTGGTTCGAGCACCAGCACCACCACCACCAAGTTGCCATTGTTGAGCCCTTGAGAAAGAAAAAAAATATTTCACTGTGCTGTAAGGTACATGTGACAAATAATAATTATTATTATTTTTTTTATCACACCCACTTGTTGATAATACTATTTCAGATTGATTCAGATTAATTTCATTCTTAAACTAACCCTTAAATCTCCCAGGAAGACCTTTTTTTTTTTTTTACTAAATTTTGGAGTGTGGCATGTTTTAGAGATATTTTTTTGAGTTCATTAGTGAAAATCAGGCACTGATGTTGGGTGAGAAAGTCTGGTGTGCACTCAGTGTTCCAGTTCATCCTGGAGTTGTTTAGTGGGCTCTTGAGTTCTTCCACTCCTAACTTTAATACATTATGTCCTCATGCAGGACATTTTTTATGTGCACAGGGGCTTTGTCATGCTGGAACAAGTTTGGGGCCTTTTTACCAGAGAACTGAAAAAGTAATGCTACAGCATACAGTATAAAGATATTCTTTACAATTGTGTGCGCTTATAAACCCAAGGCAACCCAAACAATTATATGTGTGTAAAAGGTCAGATGCACACATAGATTTGTTCACACTGTGTCTTCAGAATCTGTCAGTTCATTTTGCGAATGCAGCTGATTCTCAGATCTGATTACAATTTAATCATTGACAAGCTTGCTTTCCTCTGAATTACCGCCACAAAATAAAGGCTTCTACACTTCCTTGTAATTTTTTTTTACTACATATGCCAAAAAAAAAAAAAAAAGAGCCACGGTATAGAGAATGTTCTTTTGTCATCCAGTGTGATGTTCTCCTGGGGCTTTCAGTTCCTGTTCAGAGGTAACTTTAGAGAGAACTGAAAATGAACTGTTCTCAGTTTCGGTTATAATATTAACAGCATTTAACTCTTGGTCTATAGTGATTCCCTCCCTACACACCCCCATAAACAGAGAGAGAGAGAGAGAGAGAGAGACACCCGGATGAGGTACAGACTCAGCCTGCACTGTCTGGATGTAGAGAAGGGGTGACACAGACAGTCCTGGCTGCCCCAAGAGAAGAGACTCCATAAATAGAGACAGAGCTGCATTTCCTTAATGAATGCCAGAAATATCACCACATTTGCACTGAATTCCTCACCAAATTCAATAAAATTATCCCCAACTTAAACTGCCCTCCAGACCCTGACAAACCGCCTCACCTACTGCGGAAGCAGAGAGAGCTGCACACTAGCAGCACTGTACACACACATGCACATACACACACCTGCCACACATGTAAAACGACACACATGTATTTATCATTGTTAATAATAATAATAATAATAATAGTATTGCTTTCTTTCTTTTTACAATAGTTTTCATGTGTCACTTCTTTTTTGACTGCAGAGCTAAATATGTGTACTATTTATTTTATTTTATATATGGTGGCACGGTGGCTTAGTTGTCGCATTGCACCTCCAGGGTCGGGGTTCGATTCCCTCCTTGGAGTCTGTGTGCATGGAGTTTCTATGGGTTCACCGCCTTGTGCCCTAAGTCTGCTAAGATACTGTAGGTTCCAGGCCCCCCTTGACCCTCTATACAGGAAAAAGTGGAGATTATTATGACTCTATCTTTAAATAATATGGAATATGTGACTTAATATAATAATTAATAATGAGTTTTACATTCTTTAGCTATATTGAGAAATGTATAGGAAACTACATTTTTCACATTTGTCTTAAATCACTTAATTGAAAGAAAAAAAAAACTTTTTTTGTTACAGAAAGGTGCAAAGGCATCCATAATCACTTATAAACTGTTACATTTAATTATAAAGCCACTTATTTTACATGGTATTTTAATTTAAACAAAAGTTTGAAATGTTTTTAGGAGAAAATGAAAAAAAAAAAAACTTGGTTGTCCGAGTTAATCGGAAGAGACGCGATAGGAAAAGCAGTCGGTTGGAAAATACTGCCATCTTGTGGTGAAAACTGGCGCCGACAAAGGGAAGGAAAAAATCTTTCCATCTTTTTCCAGTTTTTCCACTGGAATCAGAAAACAAAATTTATAGTTCACAGTTTCAGAATTATTGTATAAAATTAGGATTAATACACAATTATTTAAATTGTATTTGAAAGATTAAAAAAAAAATGGCACCTCAAATTTAAAACACACACACACACACACACACACTACGGGCAATCTGGGAATGCCAATTATCGTAATCTGCATGTCTTTGGACTGTGGGAGGAAACTGGAGTACCCGGAGGAAACCCACAGGGAGAACATGCAAACTCAGCATGAACACAGACCGGAGGCAGGAAACGAACCCAGAACCTGGAGGTGCAAGGCAACAGTGCTAAAAAGTTACATTTAAAGACTTTAAATCTGGCATTATAATATATAATATAAGATTACATAAATAAATAGACCTAAATGTTAACTGCATTATGTGTACTTAGAGATTGTACTTATTTTGGTCTCCTCTGACTTTGGTGTCGATTGTACAGTTGAAGTCAGATGGAATATCCTTTATCAAGTTTCATTTTTAGCAGATGCATTTGTGAGCAACAAGCTGCTGGCAGAATTCTTGTCTTGTCTTTAAAGAATTGGTAGTGTTTAATTAAACTTGTTGGTTTTCTGGTACGGACCAGACAAATATTTTATAGAATTGAGGCTCCAACAGCTTAATCTTGATCCATTCCATAACATTAATCCTCTTCTGGTCAAAACCTTCCTCGGACGGCATTTTCTTTGTCAATGTGGTCGGCTGCAAACTGTAGTCAAGCGTGAAAGTTTGGTTTGCAGTCCAAGCTGTGTGTTCCAGTGGCTTCCAGTTCATGGCAGGCCTGGATTGTTCCTGACCCAAATTCCTTTCAGCTTAGGGTGACAGTTAGGAACTCCTTCAAATCCCTGGCCAAGTGGCCACAAGTCCTGATATCTTGCACTTCTGTACAATTCTTTGAACTGATCCTGGAAACTGTAGTTGTTTAAAAATGATTCCAGGATACGTACCTGACTTATGCAAATCTACCATCCTCTTTCTCAGATCTGGACTGAGCTCCAATGGGAATTCTCTCATTGCAATGTGTGTTGGCCAGTGAGATATTTCAGGATTATCAGCAACACTGAATTAATAATCTTACTGGATGTATGGACATTTCCCCCTCTGTGTATCATATTGACCCTGCTGATGTCCAAGACCCACAATGGTCCAAATTCTTGGAGGTTTCCTCTATTGAAGATGTAGATTGTACAATCATTCTTCCCCAGCAAAATGTCAGTCAATAGAATTCATTAAAAGCCCAATGTTGCCATGATAGGCATGTTCATAATGTGTGTGTGTGTGGGGGGGGGGGGGGGGGGGTAAAATTGAACAATTTATTGTTATGGGGCTAATTGCCATAGG
>JAQMYJ010000010.1:6546339-6557065 GCA_030014305.1 Clarias laeviceps
TGGATTTTTACAACATTATTGTTGAAATACACAGTCCTGAAAAAGGGACGTTTCTTTTTTTGCTGAGTTTATATATTTTTAACATTAAAACCTCCTCAGCAACAGTTTCATATTAGTAAATATATAAAAGAATTACTTGAATATTATTGTAGAAATTATACATGCATTTAAGACTTTTTTTTTTTTTTTTTATTACCAAAAATGTGCACAGAGACTGAAAAATAATTAAGCATATTCATGAATTTAAAATCAAGATCCAAGGGGGAAAAGCTGCAAATATCACATATTACCACCAGAGGGCAGTACTCTTTAAATAAAACGACTGGCTCTCTATTTATCTTACATGGAAATCCAACTGTCTCACATGGTTAAAAATCAAGACTGTAAGTCTGACAATATCAGTTAAAATAATTCCTCTCAATATTATATATATTATTAATTATTTTGTTGTGTATTGCCATCACAATGTGGTATTTCAAATATAACTGCAGCCTCTCATCCAGATCCAAGCTTACCGTATATAATAATTATTTATTGTTAGTATTAAACACACAACAGCTCTTATAAATTACAAGAATGTTAGTGACATTTTTTTTTTAAGATTCTGTATCAGGACATTTTCCTGTCTCACTGTGTCCTTAACATTAAAACCTCCTCAGCAACAGTTTTCAATCAATGAAATGTGTAACTTTTCCCTCAGGATGTCTGCGAGTGTGGAAGTTAACATAGAGACAATTACGAGCATTGTGTTAGTCATAAGACTTTCTCCAGCACAGCTCTGTTAATGAAAAATCCACATTTGGCTTGGACCTGGTGCTTTGTGTGGGGGAGGCTGTGTCTTGTGGTGGGGGGTTGATTGGTTGTCTTGTTGTTTGTTGAACGTTTGGTGGTTGTGGATGGCTTTTGGTCGGTTGTTGCTTGGTTAATTGTTGGTTGGTTGTTGTTTAGTTCAATGTTGGGGTAGGCTGTTTGTTTGTTGCTTAGTGGTTGATGGTTAATTGCTAGTTAATTTGTTTGTTGCTTCATTTGTGGTGTTTGGTTGGTTTGACGTCTCTTGGTTGTTAATTGGTGGTTGATTGTTGGCAATTGTTTGTTGGTTGGTTTCTTTGTTGTTGGTTTCTTTGGTGGTTGATTGTTGTTAATTGCTTGTTGGTTGGTTAATAAATGTTTGTATTTCTGTTGTGCTGGGTTCTATATTGTAACAAATCAAAAAATGTATAATCATGCATTTTACAAGCTTGTTGCCTGATACCTAATATTCCCTCATCAAAAGTTAGTACCCCCCCTTTATTTCTGTATTTATTTTTTTTTTGTGTGTGTAAAAAAAAAAAAAACATTACACATTTTTTCTTCTCTTAAGGTCCAGCCAGAGTATTTCATTTTGATAGAGGTCTGGACTTTGAATAGATCATTTCAAAACCTTACTACTTTATTTTTTATGCCATTTTGATAGGGATTTACTGGTATATGCATTGAATAATTTGCCTGTGGCACGACCGAATTTTGACCAAGCTTTAGGCATTAGACAGATGTCCTCATATTTGCCTTAAGAATACTCTGGTATACAGAGGAGTTCATGATCGACTCAATGACTGCAAGGTGTCCACGTCCTGTGGCAAAATGCACCCAAATCATCACCCCATTGCCGAGCTCGACAGTGGGTATGAAGTGTTTTTGTTGAATTGCTATTTGGGTTTCACCGAAATTGGCACTGAGCATTAAGGTTTTATAACCCTTTCCAGATTAACGTGCAGCAACAATTGCTTTTCTAAGACCATTGCTCATGTTTTTCCTTCTTGGCATTGAGTTCTGAATGACCAGCAAACTGGCATAACGTCTTCTTCTATAGAGGTCGGTACATACAGTACACCTGCTGATGATCAGCTAATGAAGGGCTGATGATTAGCAGCACCTCCCTACCATGTGCCCTCTTAAAGCCTGCGAAAGCAGTAAGAAGGTGCTTAGTGTTGCTCAAATGTTTTTTCCTTATGGCTTCATTTTAATTAAATAAATAATCACAAAAGCTATTTGTTGTTGTTCGTCTGAGGTTCAGACTCTTTTAAAGTTAGCTCCAGAATTTTTGGCACACTTTTGTAATTATGGGTATAACTATCTGGCTTTGTGCTTAATTTGTTTAATCAAACATTAAAAAAAGGTTTTCTTATGAACTAAATGTTCATAACAACTATGTTTGTGTTTATATGTAATTTTTTAAATCATAATTCACATGACCATTTATGACTTCCTTTCTAACAAGGAACATTTTAAAATATATTAAAAAAAAAGAAAATAAAACTGGTGTCATAGGGAAAAAAAATAAAGCCTTATTATAAAGTCCTATCAGATTATTCACACTGCAATCTCATCAAGAGCTATAGGAGTGCCAATAATTGTGATAGACCAGGTTTTTACTTACCTTTCTTAAAATCAAACTTGTTCCAAATAAAGGTCAAATGTCTGCCATATTGTCATTGTCAAATCAACGTAATTAGCTACAAACAGATTTATTAGATATCCTTTTTTTGCAAAAAGGATGCCAGCAATTTAGAAGATGACTGTATATGATGGTATCAGGTATTGAAGCAAAATTTTATATATTATGTTTTTTTTCTTAAGCATGAGGAACTCATGCTTTAAAAGTAATGATTTAAAAGTAACATTATGCAAATTCTCAGGTTCACATTACACATCTGTGAAGAAATATTTTTATAAAGGAGAAAAAAAATCACAGAATGCTGGCTTGAGGATAGTTCGTGGATCATTGGCTTTTGAAAACCACCTTTTGTATTTCCCAGAAGGCCATTCAGCGCGCTGAGGCGTGGGAACACTCCTTCATCTTAGGGCCAGTGTGGCAACGTTATGACTGCAGGCAGATGGAGCAAGCCGCTTCCTTTACTCATAAACAGTCCGTTTTCAAATGTATTTATTCTCTTTCCTATCTATCTATCTATCTATCTATCTATCTATCTATCTATCTATCTATCTATCTATCTATCTATCTCAGTCCATTCATTCATTTGTCTATGCGTCTATTTCACTTGCCACATGTTGAGATTATGCTCATGATAATTCCTTTTCAAACAGACATTTGATTCAAAGTGCCATATTGTGTCCCACTATTATTAAATTTATAATTTTGAACATGAAGTAAGGTAAAAGACATTTTAACTACAGCAAAATATTCCTTAACAGCAACCAATGTACAACCTATGTTGGAAAAATTATTTAAACCATTAATAAAGCCTACAAAATCTGCTACTTCACTTAACTTGCAAATAATCAGTTAAATCGATAAAAAACAATCGATCATAGATCAATGAAAAAAAATTTTCACTTAATTTGCTGAAGATTATTTTAGTTTTTTGTATTGTTTAATTCTTTTTGTATTATTTAATTCTTTTTGTATTTCAGTGATATTGTGATACTGACTGACGAGGTCACTTTAAGGTGCAACTCAACTTATAAACTGAAATTAAATAATTAATAAAAAAAAAACAACAATGATCATGATTGCTTGCATGTATTTATTCTTTGCAAATATAAAAAATAAACAAATAATCTAAACCTATTACTTAATGAATGGCAAAATGAATAATAAATTAATTAAATAAAATTTGATGAAACACCAGATTGTCCTATCTGAAATATGATAAAGCACAAATTTCGGAGTGGTAAAATGTATGTTCTCTTATCCTCAGTGCTGAAAATAAAGAGTAAATAAAATGCACAAAAGAATAAAATTTTAAAAAAGTACACTAAAGAATCGACCCGTCATAGAGTTACTCAGATAAATCCTGTTTGTTGAATTTAGCTGTATTTAAATCTTATAAGTACTCAAATATATTATAAATCTGCCTTAATATAGACATGTAGAATGCACCCACATGCACTGAACGTTTCGACAATGCAGTTTGGGGATGCTGATAGAGACGTGCAATTTGGAACTGTACCATTTCCAAGATCTTTGCATGACAGTTACACTGTTGATCTTATGCAGTTACGTCTATTAGGAAAGGTCATGTGCTGTTAGAATTGGAAGCTAATTGGGCATCTGCTGGGGTGAATACCATGTAAGTCTAAACTGCAGAGTGTGTTACATCCTACAGGATCTCATGGAACCACCTGCTTCATCAGGAGTGTTCATATTCACTGAATATCTAGTTTATTCCATACATCAGTTTAATACCTCATAAACCATAACTCATGGGACTGGACTGTCACATCTATGTGGTAGATGTCAGTCCGAGGCTATGATTAAAAAAATTAATCAGTATACAGCACAAGATTTTTTTAATTGCAAAATTTCATTTTACATCACACATTTTCCACTGGAGTATAACGCATAATCTACAAATAAAATGTAAATACACATAGCCTTTTAAGTTATTTATGCCTGTTGTTATTAACATCATTTATCCTAGATTTCTAGGTGACTCAATAATTATCCTTCTAACAAATTTAGCCTATGGGTGAGCATGGCACAGGCTACTGCATAAGCATAGCATTAAATAACAGATTAAAGCATTAAATTTATGTTGCTATAGTGCCAATCCCCTACAAAAGTGAATGTTGGTTAATTTTCTGTAAGACAGCTGCAGTGATATCGTCCTAACTATATAAAATACACACCAATCAGCCATAAGGTTAAGGCCACACATACAGTTAACAATGAACTTTGGTGACAATATCATTTGCACCCAGAGCTACTTTATGTGTGCGAGTAGAAAAGCAAGTCTGTCCAGTCTAATCCCACAAAAAAGCCAATGCAGCCCAATTTGCTGAAAAAGCCAATGCTGGCTACGCAAGAAAAGTATCAGAACACTCAGTGCATCACAGCTTGCTGTGTTTGGGGTTTAGCAGGCAAAGAGTTCAAGGTTGTTGATCCAGCCTCTAAATTCTACAGATCTCAATCTGATCAAGCAGCCATGGGATGTGATGGACAAACAAGTTAAATTCATCGAGGGTCCATCTGAAACTTACAGAACTTAAACTAGCTAACGTTTTGGTGCCAGACCTTCAGCACACCTTCAGCGGTCTAGCCATGACTCTAGAGTTCAGAGATGTCTTGGTGGAATAAATGGGACCTAGATGATACTGGCTCTGTGTTTTATTACCAACATGTCCTTAGTAGCTAGTTAGCAAAAAGTAAATATTTGTTCATTTTCTTGAATAATTCTGCTTTGACTGCTGCCAATCTCCATAAGCTACTATATATAAGCTGCTTTAATTTTAAACATTAGCTTGTTGGATAGCTAGCCCAGATACTGTAGCACTGCTTTATTGGCCCAACATCAGCAAAATTTTGGTAACCCTTTGTTGGGCAAACAGCAGTGTATACGTTGGGCCCAAGTTGGCATCAGTGGTTGGCTCAACATCATTTTGTTCGTTGGCACACTGTTGGCCTATTGGTGGGGCCAAAAATAGGTTGGCCAAACATTGCCTCAGTAGATTATGGCAAGGTTGAAAATTGGAAATTAAATTATATTGCTTTAGCGTTGTGCAGCAGGCTCTCTCAATGATGCCATCACATCAGGAGGTCATATGAGGGTGGGTTACCAATATAGTAGATAAATAACATGGAAAGAACTATATATCAATCTTAGTGATAAATCTTTCTAAATGATAAATGTTAAATTCATTATGCTTTGTGCTCAACTGTGAACACTGTCAAACAGGTCTCCAGATGGCACTAATCACTAGAGAGGAACGTAAAAGCTCACAGAGGCCAGGTGTTGCTGAATAAGTCCTGAAGCCAAGCTAAAAACAAGCTAACGTTTTGTGCCTCTTTACTTCTAACTGCAGGTGGGTTAATATTCCTTCAAATAAGTTGGGTTAATATTCCTTCAAATAATACTGTAAATACAGCAGTGTGCTATCTGGGTCTAATTTATTTCCCAATTCTCAACCTTGCCATTACCTACTGTACCGATGTTGTGCCAACATTGGGCCAAACTTGTAAGTATCTACTAACCAGCATCAGGCCAACCTATCTTTGGCCCCACCAATGAGGCCACGTTGGACCAATGAACAAAATGATATTGCGCCAACCACTGATGCCAACAGTGGCCCAATGTATGCACTGCCGTTGGCCCCTAGCAGTGTGCTATCTGGGAAGTAGCTCAAGTGTGTAGTTAGAATCTAGCATTACTATAAAACTATCAAGCATGTTTCTTCATTTCTACAAGAAAGTGCTGAGACTGCCTTATTTTTATGACTAGTATTAGCCTGTTAGTCACACACACTAATGCTTCATATATACTACATATGTTCGCTAGCCTTTAGCTTTAATTATGGTACACAGTGTGGTGGCCAGTTGATGTGTGAAAATGATTGATACACATATCACTATGGAATAAGGCCAATCTGGACCCATTTATCCAACCACATTTCTTCTGTGAAGTTGATGGTTCAGCATGGCCCTTCTAGGTTTTAATAACATGTTGGATAGTTCTTAAGCCAATTCCAGCATTGCAACATCTCACTCACTCACCATCACTCATCGTCTATACCGTTATTTCCTGTATACAGGGTTGTGGGGGGCTGCTGCATATCCCAGGAGACTTAGGGCACGAAGTGGGGTACACCCTGGATGGGGTGCCAGTCCATCGCAGGGCACACTCACATACACACACTCGCTCATTCACACACTACGGGCAATTTGAGAACACCAATTAGCCTAACCTGCATGTCCTTGTGGGAACTGTAGGAAGAAACCGGAGCACATGGATGAAAACCCAATAAGAACGGGGAGAACATGCAAACTCCACGCACACAGACTTGAGGTGGAAATTGAACCCAGACCCTGGAGGTGTGCGGCCACAGTAACCACTAAGCCACCATGCTGCCACTGTAGCTCGTATTAGAAGATTAGAAAACTAGAATTTTATCTGCAACTGTTTTTGTTTTTAAAAAAACATTGTGGTTGTGATAGGGTTAATATAAAGCTAGCAAGGTAGTAAGCTGGCTGGTTCATGTTAGCAGAACGGTTCTGGATATCTAGCTAGCTGACAGTCTGTTGAAGAAAGTGAAACTCATATAACAGATGTTATAGATATTTCTGCCCAAGGGTTGTTAACCAATTAATTTCTTTCTGCATTATTTACTGGTTATGAGGTGTAATTGTATCTGTCTGCTAGTTTCAACCCATGACATGTAACCAATTACAGCTAAGTGATCACATTCACTACACGACATCTTCAGGTTGAGTTAATTGGTTTCATTTCTCATCAGCTGAAACACCTTGTTCGCAGGATGACAGCCTCGTTTGTAATCATCATAAAATCAATAAATCACTTACAGATACCCTGAAGTACCTCGTGTAGTAGTGGTGTAAAGAAACTCCTATGATGGATCAGGATGGGAGGAAAAAGGACTTCAGGGATTGCGCTATGAAGCTGTTTTTCTTCGAGAAGATACTCGCATTAGGTTTGTCAAGACCTGACTGATTGTGTAATCGTCCAGCGCATGCTTGTTCATGCGCACACAGATTGACGGCCTTTTATTAGATCACCACATATGCTCTGCAAAATGGAGATTTATTTGCTACCAGGCTGAACGAGGCATCACGAGACGCCACGGATTAATGAATTCCGATCACAATGCTGTGTATTAATGCCGGGTAACTGTGGTGCGTAAATACAAGGTGCAGTTGGGTGGTAGGAATGTCATTTCCAGTTTCCAGCATTCATCTAGATCTTGTCTCGGGAGAGTACAGGAGGGATCTGGTGCCAGCCCCATCTCTTTTCTAGCTGTCTATCAAATCCTGTCACTGGGGTGAATTTTTAATGCAACTCTGTGCCCTTGTGTGTCAGCACTCCCATCGCTCTCTCTGACAGATAAGTTAAGCATTTGTTTTTCTTTGTGGTTTTTTTTTTATTTGTTTTTTTTATGGTCTGTCCCTGAGATTTACCTACAAAAACAGGATATGAACATGGATGCAATAGACCATGCTGCAACATCAGTCATCAGCTGGGACCAGAAAATGGGTCATGGCAGACTATCCGATCCACACAACAACTTGACATACTGTAGTTTTTATGCCGGATGCCCTTCCTGATGCAACCCTCCCATTTTAACTGGGTTCGGGACCAGCAATGCATTCTGTGGCTAGGGCTTAGGCATTGAACTACGACCTTTTACTGTACATGGCAGGCGGTGAAACCTACCACTGAGCCACCAATGCCCTATATTTTGAGTATGCTGTTAGCTTATTGGTGTGGCATGGTGGTGCAGGAAGTACCACTGCTCCATAGCTTCAGGGTCACTGTTTTGATCCTGAGTTTGTCTCTTTTGGAGTTTTGCATGATTTCTTCTTGGCCATCTTTATTTGATTTCTTTCCACCTTCCAAAGACATGCGGTGAAGCTTGATTAGCTGGAGTAAATGTAATCGCCTGGAGATCTATCCAGAGGGGTTTCCTGCCTTATACCCAGTGTTCCTGGGATAGCATCTGGAAAGATGATGACTCTGACCATGAACAAGCGCTTACTGAACATGAAGAAATGCTAGACACTGGATTGGATGGAACTGGGGTGCAATACAAGTATCAGTATTGTTTCATTGCTAGCATAACCATTTGTGGTTTCAATGTTGTTGGTTGAGCAACGAATGGTTGGTTGAGTCAACGTTGGTTGAGTTATCTCAATGAAATCGAACTGAAATGTAGATCCATCACATCCACCGAAACCCAACAACATGTTTGTGGGAAGAAACCTGAGAACCCAAAGTACATCCTTGGCAAACCTATACACAGCTGGACACAGACAATATCACAACTTCTTATATTCCAAGAGATTCCTCTGTTACTGTTGATCAACAGGACTCAGCAGGGATTTTTCCTCTCATCCAACCTGTAGTTTTTATTTTTATTTATTTTAAAAATAACACCATATAAACTCATTCTTCATTTCTTTGAACCAGAGGGTAGCCTTGATCTATACAGCTATACAGCTGTCACATTAATACTCCTTCAAGCCAAGGAAGCCAGATGTACATATACACAGTCAAATGAGGCAAGCTGTGTAAATGACTTACGACCACTTCAACATCAAATGGCATCCAGCAACTTCACTGACGGAGATATATTCAGCTTTTTAGATCTGAGAATCTAAATTGAGCTTGCGGCTTGACCTCAGAGAAACAAGAAGCTTTTCCCTTGATGTCTGCCATTTGGAAATCCCAGTTAATTTCTGCCAAGATGCAAGAATATGACACAAAAAATGAAGAAGAGGCATCTCATCACTGTTTGTAAAGATGCAAATATTTAATCAGTCTTGACATTTAGTTTCTGTGTGCTAAAAGGACATGGAGGTAAATAACTCCTCATTAAAACTGTAAGAGAATAAGTGAGGTGAAAGCTGGGTGGAGGTTCCAGAGTTTGATGATAAACCGTTGATAAACTGATGCGTTTCAGAAGAAACAAGTCAATGTTTGCTCTACAGAAAAATGTCACCACCAGCCATGGCAGGTAACCAAAAGAGGGAAATTGGCCGTCCACTCTAGGTGGCACATACAGTACAGTGATACCCCGCCAATCAGATATCTATTAGCTCATGTAGGTAGAAGAGGGCAGATAGCATTCTGAGTGTATTAAGCTGCTCTGTGAAGTTTAGTCTCAGAAGAAGCACGTTTGCCTTCACCCTCCACATGTGGCATTTAGCATATGCTAAGGCAGAGACGGCTTTTGGAAAGGAATGAGTATGTTACCTAAAACAAAGTATTTAAAACCCAGGTTGCATTCTTTAGTCTGTCTTTTCTTCCCTTACCAGCTGTGTATATAAACGCAAGTTTAATCTCTCACACTGGCACGGTGGCACGATTTAGTCACACAGCATTATGCCTGACTTTCTCTTGTGCAAATTTGGTCTCCTGGTGATATCGCTACCAAACACAGCTGGCTTAGAAAACCCCAAGGCAGACTGTGATACTGATACAGTCCTTTAAAAAATGAATGCTAAAGCAATATGGAATAAAAAGGCCAAAAAAAATTACTAGTTCAGTTCAGCAATATTTGGTGTACTTTTTAATTCTAAATATCGTCTTGTGCCTGCAGTCGTCCGAAACATGTCAGTGCTAAAACGTATTTCACTTAGGTAAAAAAAGTAAATTTTCAGATAGGATCACATAACACCATTTTTCATAATACTTAATGCTTCTTATCTCCCGATCCATGCTTTGTTTTTTGTAAATATGCTACACATTTATATATTTACCATATGAAAAGAAACACATTTACATTTCAATACAATTCCATGCCCTTTAATGTATGTAGTGTCCGTAACTTTTTGTTCAAAATTCAAATCTTTCAATGATCTTAATTCTAATTTAGATAAAACTTATAAAAAATAATTGAGATTTCATATAAAAATAAATAAACCTTTATTATTTTAAAATGCAAAATTGTTAAGATAATTCAACATGAATTTATCATGGTTACGGACACTACATATTTTTTTTGCTTTTTAACTTTTATGGAAAAACAATTTAAACAACAATGTTTACATATTCTTCTAGAAGCTTACACTAATTTTATTATCAATACTTATAAAGAAATATGAATAATTAGCATTTTTAATGATTATTGTTTGAAGAGAGACCATCTCTCCAAAACGGCTGAAGTTAGCAACTTTAATTTTTTTGGTTACTTCCATGTTGGATAAACTTCAGAAGTAGCTTCTTTGGCGCACACATTTTCTGTATTTTATATATATATATATATATATATATAT
>JAQMYJ010000010.1:6557165-6567847 GCA_030014305.1 Clarias laeviceps
ATATATATATATATATATATATATATATATATATATATATACAGTATATATATAAAATAAAATCACTGTGTTTTGGCCGAGTATTTCCTTTGAAAGCATTGCAAATGGCAGTCAGCCAATTAGATGCATCTCTAATTGGTCATATTTATGGATGTTTTTGTGTGTGTGTGTGTGTGTGTGTGTGTGTATATATATATATTTCGTCCATGTCTGCAGGTTCCTCTCGTATACATATTGTCATAAATATGTCATGATCGATACAATAGTATGACGCTCAGTTAACTTTTTATTGACAACAGAAATGACCTTTGATCTGTTGGAGACGTCGTCCCGTATGTCCCCCCACGTGATCCTCTTCTCCTCTCCGCCCTCTCTGGCGACATGATTGGTGGCTCCACTCACCTTCTCCAAGGGTCATGACTGCACCTCCACTTTTTAATCAACGCTAATGGATCTGCTGGATGGGACTCAACTCGAACACACACACACACACACACACACACACACACACACACACACAGAGACTTCACCTAATATAGATGTGACCCTGTTCTGTTACTGAGAAACTCTGAACATTCTGTACACTCGCGTTGGCGTAATGATCAAAGCTCATTTTAAAGCAGAGCTGGTCATAAATATGACAAAATATCTTCAATATTTATGGCACCCATTATGATACTATTGCGTTGTATTATTCAAAATAAGTCACTGACAATCCCAACACCGTACACTCTTTGGAAATAGACATGCTGGACTTTTAAGAAGAAGTTTGGTAGAATTTCTCATTTTCAGATTGTGTTGATTTTCAATGAGGGGATTTTCAGGGATGTCTGGGTCAGTAACATTTATAAAATAACATTGTAAAATAAAAAAGAAATAAGCATTTCCAGAACAATTTAGTAACCGAATTCTCTTAACTAGACTTTTTCTTGAGCCGAAATGTTTTACACTTGACTGGTGTAAAGGTTTTCATGAAAGAAAAATTTGTACCATGTTGTACTTTTTATCTTTTTATAGTTTTGAAATGACCACAAAACTATTTAGTTTCTGTAAAGCTCCCATATTTTACCATTTTTTAACAAGTTACCATAAGCTTAATAGCTCCCCAAAGTGTGTGTGTGTGTGTGTGTTAATGCTCCAGCTGTAACACCTCCATCCATCCATCTAGGAACCTCTGTAGTCCAACTAGGGACCAATGGTGACCATTGCATTTATTCCCATTTGTACCACCGTGGTAGGACTTCTGGTCAACACTTACATACTATATGAAATCTGGGAACTGTGAATCTTTGAACTGTGGGAGGAAACTGGAGAACCCTGAGGAAACCCACCAAGAAAGTGGAGCATATGTAACCTCCATGCACCCAGACTTTACATGGGAATCGAACCCAGGACCTGGAGGCCCAAGGCGACAGTGTTAACCACTAAACCACCAAAATGTCCCTCAAACTATGTCTATGTAAATGAACAACTTCTAAGACACACCCCTGCATTATATTTGCCACATTATTATGTCAAAATAGGGTAAAAAAAGTCGAATTGCCTTGTTTAAACATGGGATCAATACAAAAATGGAAAAAGAACAAAAAGCAGGATGCTTAAAGTTACAGCTCTGACACTGGAGACTCCTCCCGTAAATTTTAAGTGCATTTCTTCTCAAAGAAAACACCACATAAGCGATTATAGATGTATCATTTGTCGCACGACCGAACATGTTCCTGTGCATTAGAATGAGTTCATTAATATAAAGCTGCATTATAAAGGAACTGACACAAAGTTAAAGTAAGGAACTGGTACAAAGTTAAAGTAAAATGTAACATAAACACATAAGGCCTATCTGTCAATCCTTTACTGAAATGCTGTTTCTTTGCACCTTCTTTGAGGTTTTCTGGCCACATGATTGCACGGTTTGAACACAGAACGTCAGTTGTATGTTCGCTGGAGTGCTGATCACGCCACTGCGGTTCTCTTACGTCTTTGATTGGCGTCCAGCGGTGACGGAGTGGATGGTGATTTTTTTCCCCCTGCAGCGTTTTGTGCTCTTAATACAGGGAGTGGAGGTGGGTGGAGGGGAGGAGGAATGGAGTGCTAGTGTATTTTGTGTGTGTTGTGTGTGTGTGTGTGTTTAGAAGGGAATAAAGTGATGAGGGGAAAAGGAAAGTGTACTGTAGGACAGTGGTTGTAGAAACCTTTTGTCCGATATTAAAACATCTTAGATTTATGTCTGTACAGGAAGACGTGAGCGAAAGCAGACGCTACGTCAAAGCACAAGATCCAAAAATAACAGAATGCACGAGTAAAGAAAAAAAAATATGTAAGAGAAAAAAAAAAATCAGACATCGTGCCTTTTTTTGTGTTTTACAAAATGATCCGTTTTAAAGCTTTTAAAAGTGCAGTAGTGGTTTGTGAATTTAAGGGTTTCTCTTTTTATATATATAATATATATATTTTTATATAAATAGTTTATTCTTTTGCAAGAAACATTAATACAGATTCATTAATCTGTAATGTGACCCTTTGGGGTTAAAAATCCATATAAAAATGATGGAGGGATGGAAAAAAGAAAGATTTTAGTAAATTTAGGTACATTTCATATCTAAATTATCTGTCTATCTATCTATCTATCTATCTATCTATCTATCTATCTATCTATCTATCTATCTATAATGTTTTTATTTTTAATTTTTGTTCAATTTATGGCATAAGAAGTAACTATGCATCAGTGTTTGCTGAAAATATTGTGCATTTTTTTCTATTTCCAAGAGAGACTGTGTTAACATCTTTTCAATTAAAAAAATCACCAAAATCTGTTATTTATCAAGGGGTGCCTAAACTTTTGCATGAGACTATATATATATATATATATAATTTTTGTTATATTAAAGGTAGATTTTAGAATTTAAAGATATTAAGTAAAATACAGTAAATTCTAATGTATTATTCTGTGCTAATTAGATTTGGTGGTTATTAGAATTTAACACAAAAATTTTTTTTTAACAAAATTATGCACTGATCAACCGGCCAATAATCAGAACTAACAGGAGCAAGAAGTCATGTGACTTCATTTTTATTTATTTATTTTGTTAAACAGTACAATCATGATAAATCCACAGCACAATTCTTAAACTTCAGTGTGTTTCATTCCTGCAGTGTGCTCTTGAGATGCTCTGCTACGTGTCCAGCACAGTGCACTTTTGCTTAAGGGGTTCAGATAAAGGCTCGGTCCTCTCATCTGGAACCAACACAACGCTTTATTGAGATAAATGGGTAGAGGAGAGGACTGTGTGTCTCTGTGTATGATCGAGAGAGAGAGAGAGAGAGAGAGAGGCATTGTTGCTGTGCACATCCCCATATCAGTCTTTATATCTCTCCTCCCCCTCTCTCTTTTATACATCTTGCTCTCTCTCCCATTTCCACCCACCATCTTCTTGTCTTCCCCTCTCTCGCTCTCTTTCTCTTTCTCTCTCTCTCTGTCCATTTTTCAATTAGACGTCTTGCAATTACATTATAGGGGACATCACTTAAGGAACACAAAAATAGTACAGAGCTGCCTAGTTGACTAAAGATGAGAGAGAGAGAGAGAGAGAGAGAGAGAAGTGGAGGAAGGCAGACAGCAGGGCAGTGAGATTTTATATGAAAGAACAATACAAATATATAACCTGTTGTTTCTGTTTTATCTTTGTTTCTAAAGATTCATTAAGGATTCCAAGAAGAACCACTTTAGACAGCGAAGAATTCTTGAAAAACATTTTGTTCTCTAGGAATGTATGTTGAAAACTGTTCCTTTTAGACCACAGCAATTTGCTAACATTTCTTCATTAAATAGTTCCTGAATAGACACATTGTACGTTTTACTCACTCAGGGCATGAGATTTAGGGCATGAGGCGGGGTACACCCTGGACAGGGTGCCAATCCATCGCAGGGCACACACTCATTCACACACTATGGGCAATTTGGGGACACCAATTAGCCTAATCTGCAGGTCTTTGGACTGTGGGAGGAAACCGGAGTATGCGGAGGAAACCCACCAAGCACAGGGAGAACATGCAAACTCCATGCACACAGACAGGTGACAGAGCTCACCACAACACCATTGTGCCGCCCATTGTACGTTTTATCCATCTATATTTAGGTGGAAGTTCTAGGGTCAATTCCATGTGGAAGACCTACTGTAGGTTCAGTTCCCACCAAATGCCCAAACCAATCTCAAACCCGGATAAAAATGTCAGGGTTGTGTCAGGAAGGACATCTGGCTGTGCAAACCTGTTCCCAGTTGTGTGTGGATCGGATGGTCCATACTGTAGTGACGACCCCTCGATAAGAGCAGCTGAAAGACCAACAACAACATTTATGCTTAATGATGTTGGGACAAGAACAACCTGTCCCAGTGGGAAAAAAGCTGAAGATGTCTGAAGATTTTCCACTTACCTCTCAGAGCTCAGTGAGGAATAAGAGCCAGATTGTTGGGGTTGACATTCAGCAGGAAAGCTAGCGTTTGCCTCGTGGTTGTACTGTTGATTCATGACACTTCAATAATGTGATTAACAGCTTTACCTTCAACTGGTGTAACATACAGTGGACACTGGAAACTCCTTCCAGCTTTTTGTTTCGTGAAAGCTTCATAGCAAAAGAATGACGCGCATTTCTGATCATTTTGACTTTTCTCACGCATTTCATACTCATTTTATTCATTTTCTTTTTGGTTCTGTAAAGCTGCTTGCCGACAATGACCATCGATAAAGCTGCTATATAAATAAAATTAATTGTATTGCATTCTTTCAATTCGTTAAGATGAAGGGGCTACCCTGCAAGTCACCCTAAAAGAAGTGGTTACTAAATAATGGTGTAATATAATGAGTTAGATTATACACAGCCAGAACTTTCAGACCTAATGAGCCGTTTATATACAGTGGCTCTTCTGATGGAGCCGTTTGTGTGTATGTTTGTTTAGTCTTATGTGAGTGTGGTGGCACAGTGGTGTAGCGCTGTCACCCTTGCACCTCCAGGTCCTGGATTCGATTCCGGGTCTCTGTGCTCTGGTTTCCTCCAACATATTAGGCTTACTGGCGTTCCTAATTGCCCGTACTTGTGTAAATGTGAGTGTTGACCGGAGGTCCTACCACGATTGTACAAAATGGGAATAAATACAATGGTCACCCTTGGCCTCCACAGTCCCTGGTTGGACCACAGGTTTCTAAATGGATGGATGGATGGATTGACGGAATTAGAGTGTATGCAGGCTTGTGTGGGCTTTGTGAAATCTCAGACGTCTTCTATATGACTTACATAACTGGAGCTGAGGCTCATCCCTTGGGGCTCTCGCATGCTGCTCCAGTCAAAGATGAGGAGACACAAGAAGGAGACACCGTTTTACCGTCAGGTCGCTTTATTTCTATGGTTACTGCTTTATGAGACATGCAACAACAGGACATTAGCGGAAAGAGAGTCAGAGAGTAATTGAGACACAGATAGATGGGTTTACTGAAAAGCCCCCAGAGGCAAGCGGAGTTGAGTGTCTCTCTTCATCCCCGGAGTGCCATGGACTCCCAGTCACGCCCAGCGATATCGACCAGTTAAACAGCTTTAGGACTGAAACCTAAAGTGAACTCACTCGTTCAATCACCATAAAGAGTGCTTTAAATTATTACGGCCACAGACACCGGCCCTGAAGATAAAATCGATGAGACTTAGCATAACCACAGAGTTACAATTCTGGTTTTAGGAATGAGGATGAAACCATTTAAAGAATTCACTGTCTTTAACATACGCTTTCTCTCTCTCTCTCTCTCTCTCTCTCTCTGTAAATATACACATATATACTGACACATGATGTGGAAAAGGTGAGGACAATGGTGCATTCATGTGCCAATCTGCATCCTTTTTGTGACCAGCCGGGCAAAAATGGCCCCTTTACCTGGCTGACTACTCTTTTGATTTAGCTGTCATTGATCAGAACCTTGGCCTCACGACTGCTCCGGTTTGATGCTGATGTGATCTCTGGGTGAGACCCTCCTGTTGCCTGATGTCAGAAAAACAAAGAAAGAAAAAAAATCTCTGGGTCCAATACTGGCAGCAGTGACACGACTGTGCTGTCAGGGATTAAAAAAGAAAATAGATAGAGAGAAGGAAGTGAGACGCTAAAAGGGTAGAAAGGTTGATGTGATGATGCAGACGAAGAAACCTGGACGATATGTGATTCTGGATATGTGATATGTACACATGCTTTTGAAGAGTGTCGTTAAAATTTAAAGCTGGTTGTCGACTGTGTTCTTACACTTGAGATAAATATTATACCAAACTGTGTGTCATAATGTGTCACGTTATAGTGATTATAATTATAGTAAAAATATGTAAGGAGAGATCTGCCATTAAAGAGAAGTAGGATACAGTAGTACCTCGGTATACAAATTTAATCCGTTCCAGAGGCAAGTTCTTAAGGTAAAATTGTATTTCTATTGTGAAACGCATTTTCCCATAGGAAATAATGTAAATGCAGATAATCCGTTCCAGCCACCCAACAATATTACCAATTTCCAACACTATAATTGTATTTTTTAAAAATGGTATATAAAAACAAACAAAACATTTAGAGAAGACATGTAAATGAAATTTAATTTGAAATAAATAGACATTAAACCTCACTTAACTTTAATTTATGATTCCTCCTGGCACCGGCTGCTTTAAAAAACAAACTGAAAGTGGGTCCGTTTTCTTCTTGATGACGTGCTTGCTTCTCGCACAAAATGCAAAAAAACAAAACAAAAAAAACTCTCAAATGCTGAAAATGCCTTTCATGCTGTGGAAAATATTTTGCTAAATTTCATTTAAGAGTAAAATTCTTAAGACGGGGCGAGGTACCACTGTATTCTGCTTACATCATGAACTAGTCAGAACCAGGAACGTTCTTCAAAGGGATATTTCACCCCCAGAACCTCGTTGTTGTTGTTGTCCTTGGTCTCAGGTACATTTTAAGAAATCGACTGTCTAATGTGACATCATAAAAGTGGTAAAACTGAATCAAACAGTATCAGTGATAACTAATATAACAAAATAAAATAAAATAAATAATAATAAAAGATAAATCACATTTAAAATGTTAAAAATAACAATGTACAAAATAACAAGGAGCGTTCAAGTCAAATAGGGACTTGTGATGAAATTTCTTTTGAGTGAAGGCAAAAACTGATTGACATTACATTTCCTGATCCTTTATTAAGAACTTTATTAATCCAACAGATATCTTGTCGCCTACTGCAGAAGGGACGCATCTGTCTGTGGGAATTGTACACACGATCATTATCAAAAACACACCCTAGACATTAAAGGAGTTCCTGGGAGGACAGCGTTTCTGACATAAAGTGACAGGCAAAACTTTCTCCCTTGATGGTGTCCAAACACTAGTGAAACACTGGGATAAGTGCTTTAGTGTAGCAGAGAAATAAAGGGAGTTTTTATTCTCATAACTGTGTTCTGTTATTCTGCACCATCAAAAGTCCCGATTTGACTTGAATGCGCCTCGAATTAGCATTATTTCCTAGATTTAAAATTAGTTCTTAGTTTACCTTTCATTTCAAAATATGAGTTTATTAGATAACCTTAACAAAAAACAGATGTTAAGTCACGGTCATCTCCAGGACTGTCATGTCAGGTACGTATGTGTCATGTACAGTAACTACATGCTTTATGCTATGACAACTAAAGGATTTGGGATCTATCTGATCATTTTCATAGTTTTTATTTTTTTATTTTTTTAGATTACTAGTTTAGATTGTCTTAGGGCACATACAGTAGAAACCCATCAGTCTCTTCAGAACTGTCCTATCTTCCTATTACTGGAGACAGCACCGATCCCTTAGCCGTGATTGGTGCCAACAGAAAAAAAAAAAAAAGCTGGAAAGGGTATTGAAGAAAACAAGAACAGATTTGACTTGATCCAGTCACTCAAGAAACGGAAAAGGTTGGAATCTATGTTTTAAAAAAATGCTATAAATGGTTGTATGTAAATGTACTCTTACTGTATATACGACTTTCCTTATCGCTTTCATTTTATTAAACCTTGTGTCTTCTGTTAAGACTATGTTTCCCATCATACTCAGTTAGTCAGCTAGGTTTAACGAGGGCTGATCTGATTAGACGTCCTCCTCTGATAAGACCGATGACTCCTTTACAGATGCTGAGCCAGTGAAAGAAGCCGGTGCCACAGATGGCCTTCTCACAGGGCTTCTGCTCTCTAATAGCACACAGGGGAGCACGCAGTCCTACAGCTGAAGCGAACAGTATTAATAAAATGCGATTTGCTTTACGGGACCGCTTTGAAAGGATTGCCGCCTCGGGGCGAAGACCGTTACGTTCTCTTTCATCGGTTTTTTCAGGTTGAGAAAAATGCCAAAGAACATGGAGTTAGCAGTTTATTAGGCGCTTGACGGGCATATCTAATAAACTGGCAACTCACAGGTGTGTAATATTAAAAAACCATATTTAGAGATCATTAACCCTGTAAAATTTCACCATCAGGTGGGGTGAAGCATTCCGCACTCTTTTCACTAGAAGCTTCAACAGAGAATTACCGAATAAAATGGTGATATACTGTATAAACCTGTTTCAACCTTTGAAGTTAATTATGTTCCAATAACAGAAAGTGATTCTTTGATTATTTATGGAAGAATAACAGGTGGTATGTTTTTTGCTTTTGCAGTTATGTTTAAACAGTAAATTCCTGTTATCGCTTACATTACAGCATCTATAATAGCCCGCCTATTTTTTTTTCTGTCCAAAAAAAAAAGAAAAAAATGCAGCTTTCTGGCATTAAGCCTTTATTTGTTACTCTTGACTGTTAAATTTCCAAATCACATAATAAAGTATCCTTAGAGAAACTTTAAATTAAACCATAAAGACCATATCAAAAATGCATCAGTCTCAGCTGTTGCTATATAATCAATAACGTATTAGAACAAGTGCACTGATATCAATCTTTAGTAAAAAATCAAATTCAGGAATTTAACATCATCGTATTATAAATCAGTTGCGCATCTTTTATTAAAAGAGAATTGTCAATACATCTAAAGACGTACTAATTATAGAATTGTTCGCCTTACATTCCGACCAATCAGAATGAATCAGCTCTTGCGCATTACAATTTAATAAAAGTCCAAAGTCACAAAAGTCTGTCCGTAATTATTTAAAAAATACGGCTGCGGTCTTCTTCACTGACAGGGTTTACGTTTATTATACAGTATCTATTTAGAGTCAGTATGAGGACACAAGCCGGAGCCAGTGTCTTTGTTGCTCACTCTGTCGCACTCTGAGCTTGTTAACCCTATTGTTGTAGAAAAGGTGATTGATTAGGCAATAAAACGGGACACACGTCTTCTCTGCCTCTCCGAGCTGATTGAATCAGAAGTCTCCATATTTCAGAGCGTACCATTTAACAGGCTGAGTCGTGAGTCGTCCGTAAGAGACGTGACAACCGGATGTAAATCAGCTAGATGGTGCACATATGGTAAGCACCAAAACGGTCCGGGTGCAGTTAAACCCTGAAGACCAGTTCATTCATCTGGTGGAAACTGAAACCCTGTTCGATTATATGATGTATATCTTGTGCTTGATAAACATTTCCAAGTGGTCAGGAATACTTTAGATTGGAAAATCTAAATGGAGATGTTATTTATTTATTTCATTCTGTGGATATTAATCAGGCCAAGTGCACTTTGCTGCTGTTAGTGAATGGAATCTCTGGCAGCTACAGCAACTTAATTGGATTAAACTTTTTTTCCGACCAAGGACATGACGGAGGACGAAGCACGGACGCAAAAGTGTGGAATAGCGTCAACTACGTCACGTCATCAGCATCATAATCATTATCATCTTCCCCAACCCCCAACCTTCACCACCCTTAAGGAACTGTCGCAGTGGAGGAGGAAAAAAAAAAAAAAAGAAGCCCATCCCAATGAACTCCTTTTACCTCTCCTCCACCCCCTCCTTCAACCACCCCGCCTTTGCCATAAAACCCAGAGCACTTAGCAAAATGTAAGTAACGTACGAGATATTTTTAGATCCTTTTATTTGACTTTGACTTTTTTTTTTTTTTTTTTAATCACATGTTTTTTTTTGTTTGTTTTTAAGACACTTGCTCGCTTTTGGCTCTCAAAATCCGGTAGCAACAAAACACAATCGTTAAACTGTATTTATTAAATAACAATTTATTTATGATTTCTTCAACATTTAGAATCTTTTTTTTTCTTTAGGCCATAATGAATAAATAAATTAATTAATCTAAATTTATTGACCAAAAACTCTTTTTTTCTCTCTCTTCTCACCAAACTGAGTAACTCTACCAGCACAGTAAGATAAAATTTTAAATTTGTATATCTTTAAAATATATTGATATATACAGGATATATGTACACATTACACACACACAGATCTGATTGCAAAAAGACAACAAATAAACACGGACTCCACCTCAGACTAGATACGGCAGTTACAGATAAAATATCACAGCACAAATCTTTTAAGAAGTCTTTTCTTTTCCCGGGGCGACTTCCTCATCCTAACAAAGTGGCTGCTGAACCATTTGCATAATATCAAGCTGAATTGGAAATGGAACTTCCATTGATTTTATATATATATATATATATATATATATATATATATATATACATATAGTGCACTACAACGGAAG
>JAQMYJ010000010.1:6567947-6581790 GCA_030014305.1 Clarias laeviceps
TATATATATATATATATATATATACATATAGTGCACTACAACGGAAGCATGGAAATTTCTATTTCGACAATGCAGCTAGTTAAGGCGATTGTAACATTAGGTTCCCCGTCCTGTTCACAAAATTACACAAAAGAATTTAATATAATAGTTGTGTTATTATCTCATAGTTATTCTCTTTATATATTATACTGTATATCATCAATGGTATTGCAACAATTTGCAAGATCAATGGAACAGCATCAGTAATAACTATTTTTCTTTAATACATTTCAATTACAAGATGGTTAAGATGAACTATGCTATACTGTATAACATGGCACATTAATGATGGTCATTACACCTGTAACTTAATGGACAGAGTATTCGTGAATAAGTCCTGACCTACGATGGGTTTTGTATAAATAAATATTTCCTCAGTGGGAACGGTGTACTCACAGTATCCAGGGTTCTTCCCAAGAACAAAACAGGATCAAGGTTGATACATACCGTCCTGAAGAGTACCGAACCTTCAGTGAACCTGCTTCCCAGCGGAATGATGAAATATATTATGTAAAATGTCACATTTCTGTCCTGCAATTCTTCCTGTTTCACCATTCTGGCTTATCCTGCTGCAGAAATCCAATACATTATCATTTTTCCTCCATTGTCAAAGATCCCAGCAGGTGCTGCCCTTTCCATCACGGCCATTGGCTCTAATTTAAAAGGTGCTGGTCCTTATTCATTTTCATGACTAGGAGACTCTGGGCTGGAGTCCATCTCGTCCTCTTCAGTGAGGGTTTCCTTCCTGCTGAAGGTACTGGCCAACGTGACGCTGAGACGCGGCCGCACCGGCGCCATCTCGTTCAACCCGATAACATTCCTGTTCACCAGCGTGGTCCTATCCATGATCTCAGCACTGTGCTTGGCTACTACCGCGTCCAGGAAGTCATACTTGGCCGACAGTTTGCCACTCTCAAACAAGTACTTGAACAGGTAGGAGAAGGCCATATTGCCGAGGAAGGAGCCCAGCATGGAGACCGTCTTAAAGGGGAACTTCTGCATTATCAGATGTTCTATTTCCCCCGTACTGTGGTGCTCCTTTTCCGCGATGTACCACCCTGGGTAGTAGATAAAAGGGGGCAGTTTGAGGTAAGGCTCACCTCCACCGATCCGCAGGATCAACCCAAAGATGTAGCCTGCCACTGAGCCATAGGTGTTGGTGCCTCGTACAAACAAGACGCTGAGGAGCTGTGGGAAGATGATCACATAGACCAGGTCTGAGCTTAGGTACCAGAGCCCGTACACTGTGCCCGTCAGGAGAGCCATGGCCGTTGCCAGAGCTCCGAAAACAAATATGGTGATCCTCATGACCCAGACTATCTCGTTGTCTGATGCCTAGAAAAAAAAATTCTGAATCGGTGGGTGAAGAAATAAGTAATCACATTCTACTGGATTGTTTAATGGGTGTAAGATTGGTGTTTTTTAGTTTTAATGCAAAGGGTGACATTGAGGACTATGAGGAGTTGAAGGTTAGAATTGACATCGTGTTCTGCAACAGTAATGTAATGAGTGCTCACCGACTGGCGGAAGGCCAGTTTATAGATGTTCCTGGCGAACATGGAACTGGCTGAAAGGATTGATGAGTCAGCCGATGACATCACCGCAGCAGACACTGCCCCCAGCCCGAAGAAGGAGACGTAGGGTGGGCACAGGTACTGCAAGACGATAGGAAGAATCATTTCTGCCTCGTCTTTGTCCATGGGAGGGACTGACCCATAGGTCGTCTGATTCCAGTCTACAGACAAAGGTATAGAGATGGTTACCATGACAGTTACCTTCAGCTCATAAATCCCTAATGCAATCAATTACACTATGTACTGTATTTAGGAAGAAACACCAATGAGCCTTCAGAGAAAATGTCTTCTCGTGGGTACTGAATGCTAAGGATTTTTATCTCCTAAACCGGTTCTGCATGAAATCTTTTCTGTTATAGGGTTCTTCCAGAGGGGGGGAATTCTCAGACATCGTTTAGACATTACATAATGGAAAACTTATTTTAAAAGACCTGACAAGCAAAAAAAAAAAAAAAAAGGTGAGCACTTTGTTGCAGGGTATGTAAGTCCAATCTAAAAAAAAAAAGATCATATTAAAATCATTTTCACTTTCTTTTGAAATTGCTGGGTTTCATTTTTTCGGCATATTTACAGTATGTCTATTTATTTTCCAAATAAAACATTTTCAAGACAGATTTATAAACCAATTACAGAACAAATTCAACAGTGTCCTTTGTAACACTTACACTTGTATTGTTGCATTGCAGCAATATTCCTTAAAAGTCAAAGCTTCAGTTCCACATTTGGTCTTTGATGGTGAAAATCCGTAGAATAAATCTGATTCGTCAGGCCTGCCTCAGATGTAATATTTACAGAGTTCACATCGTTAAACGGATAAGCCCTCAATAATAGATGAAGGAGACCAGCTGTTGTTATTTACATGTTTCTTTAGAGATCTGACGAGAACATGGCCACCACCCTGGGTCAGTACAGGCAGGGGAAAGACCTCCCTGTTGTGAAATTTAAAATTAGACCGTCATAATCAGACATTTTTTCCCATGTGAGGTTCAGCAGCTGGCACATAATCAGTACATTCATGCTCCGGTGCTGTTTCAGATACAGTATTAAGCGGGAATGGGAATTTACAGTATGTTCTAAAGAAGTCTTGTGCTAGAAGTATTCCTTTCATCCATATGATTGATTTGTGAGTCGAGGGAGATTGCACGCCTGGATACTAAATCTGCAGCTTAATGTAAACGAGAGCACTGGAAGGTTGATTGAAGAGTGTATTTTTCAGTTCACTTTGAAAGCTGTGTCCCGGCAAACGGGTGCAAATCTGACGTGTCAAATATGGCTGCCATATTTCCATTTGGGAAGGCGTCAAACAGCATACTTGTTGGATTTGGTCCAACTCAACAATCTAACCTGCAACACACAATCATGCGTTTTTCCTTTGGGCTAGCTTGGCTAACTTGTTGCTAGTTAATAAACATGGAAAAAGGAGAATCTAGCAAAACCTTGCTCCTTCATCCCACAGCATATTGGGATAGTTTTGTCTACCAGAGCAAATTGAGACAATTAATAACGAGGTCTAGAGATATTGGATCACTCTCCAAGTCGTTGTCAAATTGCTAGCTTCAATACAGCCATCCAGTCATGAGTTGCTAGCTTGTTAGCTGCCCCATGATGTTGTAGTTGTTGATGTAAGAGTGGGACCCTTATCATGGATGCGTCCCGTGATCAAAGACATTTGGTTGGAATTTTTGGTAGAAGTTCCTGGTCCTAATTCACCGGAGATTAATTATTGTTATTGAATTAGTGATGACCTTTCCTTCAGTTTTTCCAGTCTATTTGATTTAAAAGCATGCATCTACTGTAGCTATTAAACCACAGTTAAGATATTGTGCAGGTCCTAATGCTTTGACTGACCTGTGGAAGCCCCGATAGCTCCGATCAGGACAGACGGTATGGCCATGATGATGCAGCCGAAGGCAGCCAAGAAGGAAAGGACTTGGGCGTAGGTAGCTGAAGAGGCAGAAAGAACCCGTTGAAAATAGACCTGCCAGGGAATTCCCCCCAACATCTAGGAACACAAACGGCATCGTAAATGCAGACAAACAGCAAGACGTAAGACAAAGAAAAGCAAAAGTATTTCAATTTTGAGCAATCTAAAAATAAATCTGATCTTATACTGTAGATGCAGGTTTACACAAATGCTAACATGCTACAATGTGTCAACATTTTTCCAGACAAAATAAGATTATTATTGCTGTCAGCCATAGTTTGAGTGACCCTTATACACATAGTTGAGTATGGATGGATATTTCCTGCAGCACAGAGACGATAGAATTACCTGCTTTACAATTTCATTAAACTCTCCTGACATTTAGAAAAACATATTGTTTCCTTTTTGCGCCTTTCATTTTAGAACAGGTCACAGAGTTCAATTACATTCTAGCATTTAATACTATTCCATAATTTCTTTACTTCATGCATGGCAGCCAGGGAAATCTCTTCTCATGCTGAAATTTAGACTGTATTGCAGAATTACTATAGTATATTAAAAAAAATATGGTGTGAGAATTAGTTTGCTGACATGAAATGTTTTTCTAATCCTTAAAATTTTTAAATTCATTAAAAAACTAAATGAGATGAAATTGCATTTAAAAATTTGATTCTGATGGGACTTTTCAACAACCAGCATGTAATTACAATATATATTGATAACATGTTTCTACGTACTGTATACTGTATATATCATGTGATTTTCAAACAACTTTAGACAGAACTGTTTTTAACACTGTATTTGTTGTACAAGTTGTCATCTTATACAATGTTGTTTGCAGAAAAAAATGAGTTTGAAAATAATTCTGAAGGGCGTTCAAGTCAAACTGGGACTTCCGATTGTGCAGAAAAACAGAACAAAGTTATGAGAGTTAAAAACTCCCTTTATGTCTCTATATAATCCCCTGCTACACTAATGCACTTATCCCATTGTTTTACTAGTGCTTGGATGCCATCAAGATATAAAGTTCTCTCACTAAGCCGGAGCCATGATCGGACTTCCTGCTTCATGTCTGAAATGCTGGTCTCCCAGGAACTCCTCTACATGTGGAATTGGCTTGGAGCAAGGTGAGGACTGTATGGGGGATGCAGCAATAACTCACAACTGAGCTCCTGTAATGTGCATGTTGGTGAATGATTGTGTGTACAGTTCCAACACACACATGTTGTTTCCAAAAGTTGGCAAGAAGTTATCCACTGATTTTCAAGGATAGTTCCAGTTTGACTTGAACATCCACTATAGAAACATTTCCTTGTTGCTTTGGTCAGAAATGTAAAAAAAGTAAAAAAAAAAATTTTAATTAAATAAAAGTAAATAAATTGAAAGCGAGTTAAAAGAAATATTATGAATTAAAAAAAAGCAAGTTTTACTGTTTTTTTTGGGGGGGGGATTTAATGGTAGTGTTAGTTTTTTTTTTTTGGCTGCAATGATTTCACTTTCAATTTATTCATTTTAGTTTTATTATTTTAGTTTTGTTAAAGTTTTTGACACTAACCTAATTTCATAAAAATGTACGTATTTAAAGCTATTTAAAGTTGGGGTATCCAGTATGATATAGGGAGAGAAATACCATTTTGTCTGTTTTTCAGAATTATTATATTATCCTATGGGTTTTCTCAGACTGCCACACATACTGTATAATAATGATTTTATATTTAATGCATTTTTCTGTTCATTCTTTGTGATAGAACATGTTGCAGTAATGACTAGTTTTCCAGTGAATTACACTCACCAGAAGGCAGAAGTTGTCTGCCCACCTCCATTTATCTGAGCTTTCGATCGAGCCTAGCCAGGGATCCTGGTAGAGATTCTTCACTGCAGTCAGGCCGATGTCAGACACAGCAGGGTTCGACAGAGCAAACGGGACACTGATCCACTGCAGAGAGAACATAAACACTTTCATTTGCTTTGTTCACATTTTTGATTCCATCTCTTAAAGGGCTAGTATCGATCAGACTGTCTTGAATATGAGTTTCTTTTACATTCAAGATTCTTGATCATGAAGGCTCTTATGTTAACCTTCTTTAGCGCTGCAGATGTCTGGTGTATCTGTGGATTACAGTCCGATATGGCAAGTCAGATAGTACAAAAGAAGTTCTCCAGAAATACTGGCGCCCTTAATAAAGATGCATTAATAAAGTTTAATAGTTAATTATCCTACTTTTGTACTAAAAGATCTTAAAGCATTACCTGAAGTATATTTATTGTAAGGCAATTAGAAATCAAAGAGTCCAGTTGTTCTCATTGCTAATTTGCATGCCTCTGATATCGTTAAAATGTACCTCCAAAAGGAAGGAACGACATTTGTCCTTGCCATGACCAAGGTTACAATGATACTCCTACAGATATTCTTGTGCTAATGAGAATCTCAGACAGACACTCAGACAGATGGCACTTATGTCTGAGGCATAAGAAAATGTATTAATTAATTAAATATATTTTTTTAAACAAACCCACAAGTGATGCGAAAAATGTAACTTATTATAAAATGTAACTTATCTTATGACATATCATATATTTCTGTCATTCCATAACAACTCAACCAGTACCTCCCAGGTGACCTAAAATTTTGATTGAAAAAAAAAATAATCTTGCCAAAACTAACCTTATGGAAATAACTGGAAACCGCAAAATTTTCATTGAAAAATTCCTCTCTTTCAAAAAGTTATGACTATTTTAATTTATGGTGCAACACCTCTTTTTATGCACTTGCGAATCATGTCTATGATTTGTGTGGATTTTTAAAGGGCCATATATTTCAGTTTAAGATAAATATCATTTGACCATTAGTTTTATAGCTCAGGTGTAAATATAACGCTCATAACCTTGCCACCCAATAGGACCAAAAAAAAAAAAAAATTCCTCATTAGATGTAGTTTACATTTATTGAAGGAATTGTGTTGAATTGATTATATTTGCACAAATTATGCTCTATATATGAATACAGTAGGTTAGCTGTTTAAATTTCATTGTCATTGCTATCTATCTACACAATTTTATTTAATTTTTTTTGCTTGTGACCATTTTGAGACGACTATTTATCTGAGATATTATGTTGAATTTGGCTACTTTTGCATTAGCTTATGGTATCTTCCTCAAATAATAAAAGTACAGTAAAATTATGACTCTAGGCCTACACATGGTCAAAATCTGAAAAAAAAAAAAAAACGCCAAATCAAAACCTGATTTTCAGGTTTTACTTGGTTTAACTTGTTTGTGGTGTATCTCAGCTCACAATATGGCAATATTTTGAAAGAATGGGAAATACTAATCTGGAATACCACTTTTCAGCCTTCTACCTTGTTTAGACATGAAAATGTAGCCCTTTGAAAACCCTCACAACTCACTGTTCAAATTTGCACAAATTCAAAAGGTTGAAAAAACTCCTGGAAACAAATGAATTGTTCAGTTAAAATTTGGGGTTTTACTCCCCATACAGTTTATCCTGGCAAGTTTTTATCAGAATCTGAGATGGTCACATTTGACCCATTGTACTTAAGCTCACCTGAGTGTTTAGGGTCATAAGCAGTAAATTAAATTATCGATTTCCTGTTTTACTGGGGCATAAATATGATGTTTGGAATAGGCCGAATTTTCATTGTCATTTGTCAACTTGGGGAAGATTAGTAGATATACAGTACAAACAAAATGAGCCAAAATGAACCATGTATAAAGTTAATGGCTATAAGTAAATAGTTTTAAACATCCAGATATCCAAACTCAGTCCAAAAATCACCTAATTTATTCTTACTATTACTTTCTGATATTAGACTGCAGCATAACTAGCAAATCCTGCCAAATTCCACAACTATACAGTACATAGGATTCGAATGAATTAAAAGTACCAGTCCAACAAAGATGCAGAAGAGCTGAACCACATCCGTGTAGGCCACTGAGTAAACACCACCAACCAGTGTGTAGAAAATGGCGATGAGGGCAGAAATGATGACTGACATGTTAATATCAATGTCCACAATGACGCTCAGCGTGGCTCCTGTAGGGGGAAAACGTATCAGTGTCTGATTAAGTAGGAGACAGGCTCTTTATGGTTTGACACCTTGTAATAATTTAGGTGAAATTCCCCAGGCCTGGATTTTTCCATAAATGTTCTAGGACCGTTCCTGTTTCTTTTGGTTTTTATTAACCTTCATTTGATTGATAATTATTTACAGTTCACTTTTATTAACCGTAAATCTCTTATTTCCATCTAACTAGAATTTGGAGAGTATTAAATTCAGACATAAACAGTGTGGACTAAATGTATTTATGATTTGCAAAATCATACAGGAAAGGGGTGAATTTTGGTCAGCTGATTGAGTGTCCACAGTATCACCATGATTTAAATTTTGTCCTTTCTTAACTGCATGTAAATTAAGAAACAAGTAATAAGTAAGTTCAACCTTTATTTGTCACATATACATTACTGCACGGTGAAATTTGTAATTCTTCACATATCCCAGCCTTCTTGTTAGTAGGCTTGGGTCAGAGCACAGGGTCAGCCATTATATGGCGTCCCTGGAGCAGACAGGGTTAAGGGCCTTGAACCGCCAACCTTCTGATCAGTAACTCAAAGACTTAACGCATTGAGACACCACTGCCCCTAGAGGATTTTTTTTTTTTTTTAAGTTCAGCCATGTAGCTAAACACTATGCAGGACAGGGGGCAATCCAGGACATGGGAATGGGACCTGTGTCCTACTGTTGGATGCCAAATTTCTTGCTTCAAAAACTTACTAATGCACAAGTTTAATCAATGCATTATGATGTACAGTAATTAAATAGGCACAACGTTATTCCTCCAAGATCAATGAACCACTGCAACCAGTGTTGTGAAAATTCATAATATTTAAATCAAAGAAAAGGAGAATGATGCTGAAGGTTTATTTTTTGGACTTCACTTCCATCTCAGCCGTGACTGTGTACAACCGCTCCAAAACCAGCTGTTTTTTCTGAAACTTTCCTCTCTGTGCAACTGATAGGTTATTGACTTTCTAATTCAGGCTTCCCACATTGATTAAGCTCCATGTCTTCCTTACCGAGGGCCGATAAGATGGCGGCCGACCAGAAGATCTCCCCCATGAGCGCAGGGATGAAGAGCAGGCCACCCATGCGCTTTCCGTACAGCTGCTGGAAAGGGTCCAACATGGTGACGTAGCCACGGGAGCGCATGGGCTTGGCGAAGAACAGACCACCTTAATGTCAGGAGAGAGTTTAATGTCATTAAGAACAGAGAAAATATGATGATGAAGATGATGATGAGGATGATGATGATGAGCTGTGATTGGAAGAATTGCATGAGCACAATAATAATAATAATAATAATAATAATAATTATTATTATTATTATTATTATACCCTCTTGAGACTTGAATGTCCTCATATGAGTAGGACATGACATTTTCTCTAAACTTTATTGATATATATGTATCCTTGTACCATCAGGATATGAGGACTGTTAATTATGATTCCTTTACGTATCATTCTTATAAATATAATTTATAGTAATCAGATACAAATTAATAGAGACTGTCAGTAGAAATGCAATGTATACAACAGTAGAGTGCGGATCTCAGGAGGTTATTTAATAATCAAATAATTATTATTATAATTATTCTACTCATATGCAATTAATCAGTTAATTATCCTACCCAGTACGAGACTCATGGCGTATCCAAACGGAGCCTGCGCCCAGGCCAACCCGTACCCGGGTAGATACACATACTCAGCCGTGCCGTTTATGTATCCACCTCCCACCCATGTAGCTGCAAATACAGTATAATACAGCAAGTATTCACCACACACACACACACACACACACACACACACACACACACACACGGTTTAAACACATATTTAACGACACCACAACTAAATGCATAACATGTAGGAATACAGAAATGTTTAATAATTCAGAATATCGAAGGTGTATCTAAATTAAAGGCACCAGCTGTGTGTTTCCTTGTCACTTGCATAAAATCGTTCTTTAAGGCAGATAGATAGATAGATAGATAGATAGATAGAGATTTAAAGTTACACCACTGCACTTTATGAATAGTCTGATTAAGAAAAGAAATCTCTCTCTCTCTCTCTCTATATATATATATATATATAGTTCATAATTGGACTATTCATAAAGTTCACTGGTGTAGCCTTAAATATTTTAAATCTAATTAAAGTTGAATCACATCAATCTTCCCATGTGTGTGTGTGAGAGAGAGAAAATAAACAGACAGTATACAAAGATGTAGATGTATATATAGACAAAGATGCTCCCTTGTTGGTGCCAAACCAGAGTGATGATGTAAATGTCTACATGAACGAACAGTAAGCAACAGCCTAATAGTGTGTGTGTTCTCTTTATTTAACAAGATTAGACTTACATTCCCAAATAACATTTTTTTTTCTTTTACATTTATTAACACTCTCTCTATCAATAACCAAGTCTCTGTTCTGTTCATCAGTGTTACCGGCGCGCAGAAACGCATTGGTTTCCTTAGTGAGGAAAAAAATATTTCTAAAAAAAAAAAAAAAGTTTTGAATAATAATAAGAAGAAGAATAAAAAAAATACTTTATTTCTTTACATGCATTAAGCACATGCTCTGTGTTCACACCGAGTCCTACCGGTCATAGTGAACGCTCCCACAAACAGTCCGATGTCTCTCCCCCCGACCATGATGCGGTCCGCGCCCTCCTCCACGCCGGAGTTCTTGTTCTTCCAGGCGGCCCATATTCCCACTCCGAGGATCAGCAGGTAGAAGATGACGATCGCCACCAGCCCTTCCACGTGGATGGCCATCTTCAGTGCGCTTCTAAACACTTCAATGGCATGGAGGAGACCTGATGCGCGGAGAGGAGAGGAGAGGATGAGAAGAGGGGAGCGGCACACACACACACACACACACACACACACATGATCAACAGTTTACAGATGAGGAGCAGCTTTGTCAAACATGTGGATTTTACATGTTAGAATTTCCTCAAGGTTTGCTAAATATGAAACATGCAAAAACAAGAAAAAATCGTGAAATAGTATAATTATCTGCGCTGTAAAAGTGAAAAATGGTGCCATCATTTATTTCACTCCACTTTTTAGTTTCAGTGCTTAATTTTTTTTTCTTTTCCCCCCCAGCGCGTCCTGGAATGAATGGAAAGTGTCTCTCCTACCTTCACGCACGAGGACCAGACAGGCACGAGGCACCGAGCGGGTGAAATAAACGAAGTGCTCGCGTGCGCGCTGTGACGCAGAGAGCGCAGTGTCCGCCTTCGGTAAGGAGACAGTCCCGCGCTTTACACGCGCACACGCACGCTTATCAAAGAGAAAGATTTCGTCAGAGCTTCGCCGAGGAGCGTCAGAGTTGTGAATGGAGAGCCGAGGTTCAATAAAGATGTCAAAGGAGTGGCACGAAGCTGGAGCTCATCCAGCAGTCAAACCCCAAACAGGACTTTTAATCCACACCAAAGGTTTCGGGTTGAGGTGATGCTGGATATGTACTTTAATAAATATTTTTACCTAATTTTTACTTACTATACTAGTGAGTGACTTGGTGGTTAGCACTGTTGCTTTGCATCTCCAGGGTCTGGATTTGCTTCCATACAGGTTTGTGTGTGACTTTCCCCCTGTTCATGCAGGTTAGGATAATTCACTCACTCACTCACTCACTCACTCATCGTCATCCTCTATATCGCTTTATCCTGTGTTCAGGGTCGCGGAGACCTGGAGTCTATCCCAGGAGGCCCTAGGGCACTAGGCGGGGTACACCCTGGACAGGGTGCCAATCCATCTCAGGGTACACACATACTGTATACACACACTCACTCACACACTACGGGCAATTTGGGAACACCAATTAGTCTAATCTGAAGGTCTTTGGACTGTGGGAGGAAACCGGAGTACACAGAGGAAACCCACCAAGCACAGGAAAAACATGCAAACTCCATTCACACAGAAACGGGAATCGAGCCTGGCTGGAGATCGAACCCGGACCCTGGAGATGCAAGGCGACAGTGCTAACCACTAACTTCACTAACTTTGTGAATGAGTGTGCCCTCGAATGGATTGGCACCCCGTCCATGGTGTACCCTCCCTCGTGCCCTAATTCTCCTGGGCTAGACGGTATAGACGAGATTATATATATAACAAATATAATTATTGCTTTATGATTGTAATGATTTTGATAATGATTTTTGTTGGATGCTTTAGACCTGTTCTTGCACCAAAAGGGAAATAAGTCGTAAGGCTTTTTTGACTAATCCCAGACAATGTCTTTTATCTAAACTAAACTAAATTAAACTTGACTAAACTAAACTCAATAATTTTCAGTCTTGTTAAGCTCATCAGGCATCTTAAGTAGGTCTCATCTCAAGCAGTGCATTTCAGGGATTTCAGACATGGGTTAGCAAAGGCAGTGCAAGCCCACACTAATGGGCTTGTTGCCACTAATGGATGGACGGATTATAGATAGGACAGGCTTGCATTTGAAAAAAATAAATGAATTATTTATTAGTGTGTTAGAATTAGCTTCATGTTAATGTTTTTTTTCTTCTGTATTGCTCTCTATTTTTTCCTCCTGATTTTCTTCCTACGTACGTAACTTAGTCATGTTCAATTTCCCACCCGTCTTGTTAGGACACTCCCTAATCAGTGACAGCTACCAGCCAGGACGTGCATGCTTCTTCAGATGCACATGAAACCGCTGGCTGCATCTTTACAAACTACTGCTCACACATCTTTACAGAGCAGTGTAACACACACTTATACTGTATGAAAGTGCTGTCCACCTCTTCCGCTCGGATGAGCTCACAGAGTAGTGTCAATGTCTATGATTGATGTGGGAGTAACAGTATGGTGCTCACCTCCTCCCAACCTCCTCATGGTCAATCCTTCTAGACTCATAGTTAGACTGAAGCATCAGCCATTCAAACTCGCATCCAGGAATCGAACTTGCAATATTCAGATGATAGGGTGAACTTCAGTTGCATCACTCAGGAGCCCCATTGCTCTTTACCTTATTATACAGAAATAGACTTGGTAATGCAATAAACTGATGTCCCATTCAGGAAGTATTCCTTTTTCTCGCCGTTAGCACTGACTACAATCCGTATAGAAATTTACATATAGTCATGTTCAAAAGTTAGTACCACTATGTTATTCAATGTGTTTTTGTGTAAAAATGTAATAAAAATCATCTGATCATAGCGGGTCCCAGTATTAAGCAAATATATCCTCAGACGAACAACAACATGTAACTTTTTTTCACTGGAGCTTATTTAACAAAAATGAAGCAATTATTCAAACAACAGCAGTAGATTCACCATTAGCAGCAATAACAAAAAGTAATCATTTCCTGTATGACTTTATCAATCTCTCTTATTAATGTGGAAGAATTTTGGCCCATTGCTTCCGTTCATTTAGGTCTTTGTTGACTGCAAGGTGCCAAGGTTACCAGGTATGAGGGTATGAGACACTGGGTATTAAGGCCAAACGACTCCATTTTGGTCTCATCTGTCCATAGTACATTGTTCCAGGAGCCTTGTGGTTTGTTCAGCTGCTGTTCTGAGAACTTTAGTCATGCTTTCTTGTTCTTTTTAGACAGAGAAGTCATTCTCCTGGCAACCCTTCCAAACAAACCGTACTTGTTCAGACTTCTTCTAATTATTCTGTCATGGACACTAACATTTAACATGGTCAGTAAGGCCTGTAAGGATCTGTTTCATTTTTTTCTTGGAGCATTGCACAGTCTGACTTTGGGGTGAATGAGCTGGAACGTCCACTCCTGGGAAGATTGGCAACTGTATTGAATACTTTCCATTCGTGAATAATCTTTCTCACTGTTGAACATTAAACTCCAAATTGTTTGGAAATGGTTTTATAACCCTATCCAGATTGATGTGCAGCAACAGTTGCTTCTCTAAGACCATTGCTTACCGTATGTCTTTCCCTCTTGGCATTGTATTAACACACACCTGAATGCTCCAGACCAGCAAACTGCCAAACATCTTTACTTTTATAGAGGTCTACATACCTGAAAATGATCAATTAATTAAGGGATGATTAGCAGCACCTGACTGCAACTTACCATCTTAAATCCTGTTGATCTACTTAGTGTTGCTTACTCTAAATTGTCCCTGTGTGTGTGTGCATGGAGCCATGTTATAAAATAGCACCATGCACATATATACTCAGCAAAAAAAGAAACGTCCCTTTTTCAGGACTGTGTATTTCAACAATAATGTTGTAAAAATCCAA
>JAQMYJ010000010.1:6584390-6620740 GCA_030014305.1 Clarias laeviceps
ATCATCAGCATATAGAGATATTCTATGTTCTGTCGGTCCTATTATTATTCCACTAATTTGCTGATGTGAACGTATTCAAATTGCTAATGGTTCAATTGCTAGTGTGAATAACAAAGCAGAGAGCGGACATCCTTGTCGACATCCTTTGCTAATTTTGAAACATTCATATTTCTATTACGTAAGTGTAGTTTTAAATAAATGATTAAACAGAATCATTGAAGAATTTTATGCTCACTCTGTATAATGTTTATGTTAGCGCTAGCCAGCTAATTAATGTCAACAAACCTGAGAAAGGATTAAAAAATTATTTTCTTAAATACATTTTATTTAATATATTTAAACATTTTCAACGTTAATAAGCTTGATACATTTTAGGAGATGATTTCTAAAGCATATCTAATAAATGTTTTTCACACAAAAAAAAATCACATTTTGTTAGCAAAATAGCTAACTGTCAAAGAATCGACAGAATTTCTGAGCGCATCTATTAGACATGTAACAAATGATATGATCTACAATGCTAATGCCGAAGCTATCTAAGATTAGTTAAAATTGTAGCAAATTTCATTAGCAAAATACCTAACTGACTCTGAGTTGACAGGATTTCTTAAGGAAGCTATCAAGCATAGCTCTTTTAAGATATTATTAAACATTGTAAGGGAATTACTTTTTGCTCAACCTGTAAAATGTTTATGGTTAGCACTAGCCAGCTAATTCACATGAACTCAGCTGAGAGGATTTTTACATTTTATATAATAATGCAAACATGTACAGTACAATGTTAATGCTAGCCAGCTAGCTTAGGATATCAGTCTCAACAAGATTTTTGAAAGGATTTCTTTGCTATATCTCGTAAGTGAGCCCTGTCTGTTAATGCTAACCAGCTAGCTAAAATTATAGCTAACCTAACAGGATGTAGGGAAACAAATGAAGGTATATTATAATCTTTTCTGTTTTTCTTTTCCCTTTTTTTTAAATGAAATATAGCTAAGAGGCACAAAGCTGTCAGAGTATTTTTAAATCACCCTAAACTTAGCACTGCTAATATTCGTCTGCTAGCTAAAGTGCTCTGTAGTCTTCTTGTTAATATTAATATAGCTACTAATATAGATATTTCATAAATGCAGTTGTGTTTGATCACCTACAGTACTCAGAGACTGAGTATATAATCTGTACTGCTGTAAGACAGTGTTTTGTGGTCTGCAGGAATAATAAACACATCCAGGCAACAGATCTAGAAAATTTTGCTGCCTATCAGGAAATGCGGTTGTAGAGGAATAAAGATGTGTGTTTGGAAAACAGCATGTGGCTGGGTGGGAATCTTTGCCTGTTGGGTATTGGCGGGAGTCGTGGTGCGAGCAGTGCGTGTTCACTCAGTGCAGGAGACCACGAAGCTTTAATGAGCTCCAGACGCATCTGTCAAGTGCCCTTTGAAGTGTGCACTAAGCACTGTCGAGCATGCAAATCTCGAAAATTAACGGCAAAAGTGTTTACACAGTCTTAGCATTAATTTATGGGTGTGGCACTTGGCACCATCCCAATTGCCACTTCATTTCTGACTTTGGTTACATCTCTGATAGGTTTATTAGTCTTGGACAATCATGTCATGTCACATGATCACTGTGCATTTTTGCAGATTTTGCTTGACATATGTGGATATATTAAGTTTTCAGACAAGCTCACATCTACAAAAAACAGTAACGTTATCACCCCAGACTTTCATTTTGCACCAAGGACCCTGCTCATGCAACTCTGTTTTATACGTAATCTTGTAATGCCACCCTCTGGTGCTTCTTCTCTGTAACACCAGTGGATCTATAATATTGCATGACCTTCTCCTGTGTTTGTACAAAATAACACATAAAACACAACTGGAGTTTAATAACACTATAATCATTCCATTATATTATTAAATGAAAGGCAACTATTACTGGATGTACAATAGGATGCTGCTTCCTAGTGGTTGTAAGCAGAACAGCACATTCTCATAGAAGAAACTGAAGCACATTTATTCAAAGTAGAGAATTAGATATTTAATGCGATTAATGTTCAGATTTTTGGCTTTAAAGCTCATTATTTAAAATCTTAATCTTTTTCTATATACTTTTTCCATATATAAATTCCTGTTATAGTCTTTAATTAAAAGAAATAGGCTGAAGAGAAGACACCCGCTGTGGGATCAGACAAAACACTTCAAGACATGCTATTATTGAAAAATCATCAGTTTATCTATGGTACCCGTAACAACACTTCATGCCAGGTCACATCACAGCACCAGGTTGTTCTTTATTGCCTTATGACATCATGACCCTAAGTAATTTATTCCTTACATGTCTTCCATTTTGGATGGAGTTCGGCATCAAAAGTCTTTTTAGTTCATTCTCCTTCAGGTTTAACGATGCAGAGAAAGAGTGGGATGAGGGTGAAGATGAAGATGAGCACTTGTTATAAAGAGATAACTGAAGAAGAAGAATGGTTGAGTGATGAATGCGGTGGATGAATGCAGGGTTTCCCCAGGCTTGAAACCTGGAGGCCTGGTGTCCTCAGGGGAGTGTATGGATTGAAGTAAACAGACTCGTTAGTGCTGGACAGCTGTGAGGGAGAAATTTACCTTCTCCCACAGTTTGTTGCTCTCTTTTCTGCTTCTGAGTGAACTCAGTTGTCTGATCAGAACCTTCCAAAGAAGTGGGAATGTTTCCAAAGGTTTAAGTAGACAGGGAAGCCAAGGTAATGAAAAAATGTACAAAATAATCAATAGTATGTTTTTTAACATTTGATCATGAATCTATTTTTAAAAATAGTGATCACTGAAAATTTATCCTAAATAAAACAGAACATTATTACTGGACCTCAATCTTTAATCAAGTTAATTTTTGATTTTAGAAAAACAAAAATATACAGTTACTCTGCAAAATCTTGAGCCACCCCTCATGTCTTCATATTTTTTAGTCTTTAGGAATAGTTATCCAGGTTTTTTGTTGGTTAAGCCACACAGTGAATCACCTTGAATGATTCAAACCTATGAATCATTCAAGCATAAAAATCCTTCTAACTTGAGGCATGAACTAGTGAGAAATGACAGAAGATCAGGCCTGATTAGTATACTGTACTGAACAGATGAGGGGGGAAATGAGATTGCTGCTGAGGTTGTTACATAAACAACTCTTTCTTCAGGCACTTAGCTCACAATGTGATCAAAATGTACAGTACTGTGCAAAAGTCTTGAGCCCATCTCATTTTTTTAGATTACATAAAATTAAATTAAAGAAATGAGAACATATGTTTGAGTGCAAAGAATTTGAATTCTCAAAACCGATGTCTTAGGTGATAATTTTCTATACATGATATCAGACAAAGTTCAAACATAATTAGTTGTTATTTATCAAAGAAAATGTTTGATGCTTTCATTTATGGAAGGAGTCTCCAGTGTCAGCACTTTGTGACAGTCAGTAAGAGGACATTGTGCCTGAGGGGTTCTCTATAAAAAATCTGGTGAGGGAACATTAACTAGCTTGTTCCACAGGTGTTCCAGATCACCTTGGTTGTCTGAAGCAGTGTATAGTTTGCCAAGGTATATACAGTGCTGTGAAAAACTGTGTGTATGGTTGGTCAGTCTAAGGATGGGCTGTCTTAGAGACAAACAGCTACAGTAGGAATCTTGAAACGCATTTCCACGTTTAACAGAATTATAATTTAATTTGTAGACAAGCATAAACTTGAACAGAGTTGACATGGGTCATCTGAAAAACATCTTCATCCTGTTTGAAGATCTGTTGAGACCAACCTTCTTACTCTATGCCCAGATAAGAAAAGTCACCACAGTCTGTATATGACTGAAAACTGAATCCAGTTCTGAAATCAGGTGCAACATAGAGAAATATCTGTCATTTAGGCTGAGAGAATCCTCTCTTTCTGTGGTGATTCCTTAAGAGGCAGATGGGCTGCTGATTAGACTGCATTCATGCTGCTATGGAAGTCCTAATGGAACAGATCTGATTATCCATGACTGAAGCTACAGGTCAGTCTCCCCATTGCAGCTGTTATATTCTATTACACGCTCTGATTGCCCCACTGACCTGGGTCACACTAGAGCTTTCATTTGTTCATAGATTACTTGAGACTACACCCTTTCACTGTACGCCTTACTGCAGCCTTGAGACGTGGGCACGTACAGTAGGTGGAATTTTATAAAGGAATAAAACACTAGCATTTCTGTTGCCACAAAAAAAGTAGATTATAACAGCATAACCTGAAGTGTTCTTGGTCCCGTTAGCAATTTGGCAACACTAACATGTTTATTAATTAATTAATATACACTTAAATCCAATTATAGTCACAGTTAATATTGTGAAATATTAAGAAAGGAAGTTTGTTTCTATCACTTCTGTTATAGCAGCTATTAACGGTCTTTATCTCACCAGCCTGTTTTTTCTCACTTTTAAAGTAAATACAATAAAAAAAATTAAAAAAACTTCTCTGGATTGTGGCAGAAAACTTTGAAGTTTTCTTTTTAGTCTGATGAATAAATTGTCTTAAATTACATGGAGCGTCTGCCATACAAGTCCCTGTGTATGAGATGTTGCAGCTGCAGCTGATCCAGTGTCACAGCTGCAGTTGTGTAAGGAATAACACTAGACCGTGACGTTATACAAAGCCAATGTGTCACAAGGCACAGAGAAATGTTAAGTAAATGACTCTTAAAACCCTATTACTATATCAATGATCAAAAATGTTACTTTGTTATTTTTAATCTGTTTATTATTATTTACTTCGATTTTATGAAACCCTTATATGAAGTCCCTGTTTATTATTATATTTGTTGCTATGGATACAATAACATATTAGGACAATATATATATATTTTTTTTTCCTTGTTTGTTACAGCCTGACCTAGAGTCCGAGCTGTGCTGCTATACTAAAATAATAAATAATACAAACTTCTGACCAATCAGGTTTAAGCGCGGGGACTTCCTGTCACACATGCTATACCTGAAAACAGACAACATGTATTTCTAACTGTGCACTAACAAGCTCAGGGTCTGTGTTAGGGGTAAAATTATGTACTCAAGTAAACTTTCCTGGATACTCTAGATACCAGATGATTATCAACTTTCACACAGACATGAATCAGCATTGCTTACAGACAGTTTACTCTTTATAATCACAGTACGAGACAGACAAAAACCGAGTAGAAAACTAAATTCTTTACAGCATGAGGAACAGCTGAATTTATATGCATTGCACTAAAAATAATCTTTTTTTGTGTGTTTGTGGCTGGAATTATAAAATTAAAGTAAAGTATATGCTATGGTATAAAACGTCTGTGAAGCTGATATTACATTATCTACACACCAGCAAAAAAAAAAAAAATCAGTCACTTCAAAAAAAAAAATTACACTTTAAAGTTATCATAATGAAATGACTCCTAAACATCTTTCGATAATTCCCCTGCTCTGAAACAGTGATGCTAATCTGATGTGACATAATAAATATGTGATATTATATGTGTATGTGGACTGATTTACTTGGATTCCTAAAAAAAATAAAAAAAAATAAAAGTTAAATTTTTGCCAGCTTTTAGCTGAGGTATGATGTGTGTACTGTATGTGCACATTTATTACATTTTAAACACAGTAGTACATCTTGTAAAATCTGATCTAGACAAAAAAAAAAAAACTAAAAAGGTGCAACAAAATAAATAAATTAAAAAAAAAGTCTGGTGCAACAGGATTAAAGCATCTCACACTCCCAAACTCTGCGCTTCCTGATCAGGTGGCTCAGCGTGCGCTGCGAAGACAGTTCGGATTGTGATGCGGATTCGGTGACGTGGTGTTTTTTTTTTTTTCCTCTGGACTCTACGATTGTTTCATGTTCTCATGGTTCGGATTTGATCTGTTTTAAGGAAAGAAAGCAGCGAAGTCAGACAGACTGGCAATGACGACCGTGAACGCTAACAAACATGGACTGGGATGCAAACACAAGACTGAACTAGAACGAAAAACTTTTAAAGGAAAGTGTTTGAAAGATAATTGATCACTCTGGGCTGCATCCTAACTTCCTTTAAGTGGCTAAGAATGGTTAAGCTATGATAACACTTCACTACATCACCACAAGTGTGTTTAATTATAAATACATACAGTGCAAATTGTTCTTTGGATGTAAAACAAAAATGAAAACGCATGAATCCTTCAATGATTATAATTCCTGACACTATATTTATTTAATTCAGTTGATTCATATACAGCAAAGTGTTGTGTTATTAAAAAAGAAAAAGGGAAATCTGTACCTTGTAGCCAGTCGACTCCCTCCTGCAGACCCTCCCCTTGGACGGCGTTACTGGCACTGAAACACACATCCATGCACACTTTATACAAATTAACACTGTGAAGGTGATGCAATAATAAAACCTACTGGCTACTCCAAGTGCTGTTGTGAACTAACACCAGAAATATGATCGAATTTAAGTTCATGGCCATATTGTCCTACCAGATGTGCCATGGTTTATCTTTGATGTTCTCCAGGCAGAGGAGCTGAGAGACCTTTACTGAGGACAGAGCGTCTCTTAGATCCATTTTATTAGCAAAGAACAGGATGGGGATCCTCCTGTGTTTTATATCTGCACACACACACACACACACAAGAAGAGCATTATAACATTTAAAACAAGAGATTACTACTACTATAACCATTAATATTACTGTAATTACTCCAAAAACTAATAATACTATTGCTACTACCATCTACAAGGGGCGTTCAGGTCAAACTGGGATTTTGATTGTATAGAATAACAGAACAGTCATGAGAGTTAAAAACTCCCTTTATTTCTCTCTATATAACCCCCTGCTACACTTAATGCACTTATCTCAGTGTTTCAATAGTGCTTCTACCATTAACGTAGACGGTAAAAAGTCTTCTCAATTCAAGAATTGAAACGCTGGCCTTCCGGGAACTCCTTTCATAGCCTAAACATGTAGAAATGGTCAGGACTGTACCGTGTTGGTGGATGATTGTGTGTGTACAGTTCCCACAGACAGATGCCTCCTTTCAGCAAGTTGGAAGCTAGCCATCGATTTTCAAGGATCAGACATTTCACTCGCTGAATGTTCATGGGAACGACTTTAAAATGTTCAAATATTTTCTCATCACTGTACCGTGCTTGTGAGTCTGTAAATGTTGTTTGTTTATATGCCTTAATTCACCGGAAATTTCAACCTAAATCCCGGTTTGAGTTGAACACCCTTTTACGACTCCTAGCGCTACTACAGTTACAAATACTAATGTAGCATAAAAAAAAGAGTATTATTTTCACTACCACTATTTTTACTACTACAACTAATACTATCATTACTACTACCATACTATAACTTCTATTACTCTATATAACGTACTATAACTTTAATTATTGCAAAAAAAAAATGTCTCTACTAATATTAATACCACTACTATAGATATTATAACTACTAAAAGAATGACTATTAATACATTAACAACTACTAATGATATTGCTACAACTTATACAACAGCAATAATTACAGCTTTCACTATTGATTACTAGTGCTATAATTTAACACCTTTAACTACTATAACAACTACTGCTAACAATTTTATCAAGCAAATATCTGTGTGCCTATGTTTGAATTTTACTAGACCTTTTTTTAAAACACAAGATCATTTACCAGGATGATTAAGGAGAGTATCAAGCTCTTCTTTGGCGACCACCATTCTCAGCTTATCGCTGCTGTCAATGACAAATATGATGGCCTGTCCTTCTCTGGTCAAACCGTGAAAAAAAAAAAAAGGAAAGAAAATTAATTTCTGGAAATGTTGAGGATCTAAACCTTTAGACGTTACTACAGAAAAGATTGGCAGGAGATTTAGAGAAATGACACAGGTGTACATGACTGAACCACAGGGTTGAAAGAAACAGAATAATATAGTCAGAATGGTATATTGTTAGACTGACAGCACCAGCAGTTCCACTTACTTGTAGTAGTGCTCCCACAGGTTTCTATACCTGCCCTGGCCTGACATGTCAAACACTGTGAACGACAGACTATAAAAACAACAACAACAAGCTGGTCAGTACATACAGTCTAATTATAATTATAATAATAAAGAAAAACTAATCAGAAAACAGAACCGGCACTCGTGCTCACCTTGACGTCTTGAATTTCTCTATGCTAAAGCCGATAGTGGGGACGATGTCTTGTGCTTGAGCCTGTTTAACAAACAAACAAAAAAAGATCATAAGCACAACAGCCAAGACATGTTACAGTGTAGAGAGAAGTGAATGCATAACGTAATGTCTTGCATTCATCTTATGTTTGTGTGTGTGTGTGCGTGTGTGTATGTGTGAGAGAGAGACAGTTACATTGGACGGCTTCAGCTGATTGATGATGGTGGTCTTTCCGCTGTTGTCCAGACCCAGACAAAGCACGTTCACCTCCTTCTTCTTCAGGCCCAGCCATCCCGCAAGCTTGTCGAAGAGCCCCATTGGCCTGTTTCTTTTTTCTTTTTTTTATTATTTAGATGGCAGCGATTCTGTTCAAAGGAAAAGGTTCAAAGCTCAGAAGGGCTCAGCTGTGGTGCACCAGTGTGCTGGTGGTGCATCATCTGTAAACACTCAGTCAAAGGCAGGCGAGGACATAAAAAGCGATAAAATAAACACACACCACCATGACAGGTTGGTTTTAGAATTTAAGACGTGATTTTATACGTTGTAACGTTAATGCCATCTGCTGTACACGACACAAACTGCAATGAAAGTAGCATTTTGCTGACTTGCTCCTACACTGTTCATCAATAGTCAATATTATATTTCATAGATCGTTATGACATTTCTCAAAGTTGTCAGTCTTTTATTATCATTTAAAATATTCCATCCTTTTTTTGGCTTAATGATTCTTGTGGCTTCTGATGGTCACTGATTCAATATTTTTTTCTTCAGAAAAATAATGTAATGGTCGTGAAAGTAATGGTTTATTTCAGTTGGCGCATCGAGGAATTCTTGCGTAATGCAAGTGGCTTTTTTCCAATCAAGTTATTACTCGTATTAATCATTGTGACAGTTTGTAATAATAGCCTTTATAATAGTCTTTACCCCAAGAGACCAGATTCCAAAGGATTCTTTAGCCCTTAATGTACGTCGAAAACACATTAACAAACCGGGACAATTTTCAAAATCCAATTTGTCTAAGTCAGAAAAACATTAATGTTAACTACAACCAGAAAGAGTCAGTCCTTTGTGACCATGCTTTTCACTGATTGGCCACAGTCGCTGGTTTTGAATGATACCGTACTGTATAATAAACCTTTTAATGCTGCATTTCTTATTTCATTCATTGCTCTTTAATTAAGACAACTGTAACATCCTTGAACTGTGGGTGTTACACTGAGGATGACATTGACATTTTGGAGGAGACAGACGGCACTGATGATGTCACGTCCTAACAGCGATCTACTTTTGTTCTCAGGTACGATTGGCTTCCATATCTGATTCAATTCGTGAGTACACCATCCTGTGCCTGAGGCCACCTCTTCAAGCAGACTAGGGTACGATTCCCCAGCGTGGAATGATTATGTTCTCACTGATCAAAATGAACCAGATCAAGTGCTCTTGGAAAACGATCCAGTGACCCTAATGTGCAAATCCCCCGAGTGTCCAAATTGAGAAGCATTTTTGTGCATTAGGTAAGAATCGTCATTTTCAGTCCTGTAACCGTATGCACTAGTCTCAATCAATGGATCAGTTTGTAAACTTTTCGCCTTGGTTCATTTTACACAGAAACTTATCCAAGCGAACCAGAATGCATCACTACAAATCGCCTGAGAGCGTTCACCGGGTCACTGTTTGAATTAATTAAGGGGCAGGAACGAGAACGTAAACACAGAAAGACGATCTGAGCTTCTGTACTGGTGAGTATTCCTATAAAATAAAAATGTTCTGCAATGACTCGCAATGGCACAATTGGTATTTGCCTATAACTATTTTACTTATCTGGGCAATATACCAACAAAATGCTGAATGGACACTGAGAAAATGTCTGGAAAATACAATACTGCTCATGTACAGTGACATAACAAACTTGCTGACGCGATTATTCAAGCTGATGGCGTCGCAGGGTGTTTCTAATGGTGGAATTTTGTACATTCCCTACACAGGGAGTAAGGAGCACCCTTTAAACTACACTGTGGAACGGAACACAGCCAGGGTCAAGGGTCATGCTCAAGGGCTCAACAGTGGCAGCTTGGCAGAGCAGGAAGGGACTTGAACCTCAGACCTCCTGATCAGTAACGCAGAGCCTTAAACGTTAACTGCTCCCGAGCCACACCACAGAGTAGACAAATAATTGTATTTTTTAAAAAAAAAAAAAAAAAAAAGGTTAAACATTTGAACGAAACGACGCCCAAATATTCTAAGCCCCGCCCTCACAAATGATTGACAGGAAGTGCATCCAAACACAAACAAGTATTCCAAACCGGAAGTCTTACACAATATGTTTTTTATTATGTCCAATTTACATATCGTTCGTAGTATTTGTAAAAAATAAAAAAAATAAAAATAAATAATAATAATAATAATAATAATAATTTTACAGTATACTGCACCTTTAAATCTCTTAACTTAATCCAGGACGATCTGAGCTTTGCTTTTCATCATCATTAGCATTACTGCTTCTTTTAATGCTGTTTATCTTAATGTCTGCTTTATAACTCGTTCACAAATCCCGCGATATATCGTTTTTGTACCTCGCGCAGATTTCAGCCCTAATAATCCGATGAGCTGCTTAGCTTCCCGGCTGGTTTATTTAGTTAGCTAACCTAGCTATGCTCCTCTTATACAGTAAACATATAACACACATTATCCAACTACTCTGTTTATTTCATCTAATCTAGTTAACACATAGCATTAGCTTCTAGCGGTCATCCGGTCTCCCCTGTGTATCACTGGTACTGGTGGCGGTTAGCATGTTAGCTAATGCACTGCTTACCTCTTTTCAGCGCAGGTAACGGCTGCAGTTTACACCAGTCTGCGGTCTAAATAATAAAGTCTCATATCAGAATAGCCGCATCTAAAACACATTAACACGACATATTAGTGGTTAACAGCCGTGTGTGGAGGTTTAACACGCTGCTTCAGGTTTGGAGGTTGACACGGCGTTGCTTAGTGACCAGAGTGGAGCTGCGCACGCGCGCACCGTCACGCGGTCACAGCAGGAATCTCTTCAAAGTAAACATTTCTGTATTTACACACTGTGCCTACTGTATATACATACTGCATGTTTTATATATAGTCTTAGGCACCATATTATATGCTGTACCAATTTTGTTATATATGTTTATCATGTCTGCATAATTATGTACAAAATCATTCATTATTTCCATATATAACTTAAAAAATTAATAAATAAATAACATTACAGGAGAATATATTCATGGCTAAAAAAAAAAATAGTACAAGACAGACCAGTTTTCAGATGAAAACCTAATGTACGATCCAGGGATTCGCATAAAAATAGAAAGGAGCGAGTGTGACAAAGTTACAGGAGGAACTCATATTCTCCAGCAAGCTCAGTAAAACCTAACAGCTGTTTTCTTCTAAAACTGCACAAATCTGTGTCTAAAACTTCTGTTTATTTTATTACTCCTTATTGCTCTTTATAGGAGTTTCTTTTATGCAGAAATGTTTTCACAAGCATCATTTGCTTATGCCATATTTTTGTATGTGCCCAAGACTTTTGCACAGAACTATAAGTAAAACAGATGTTTTCTTTACAGCCATGCATATATTCTCCTGTAATGTTATTTACAACACACACAAGAAAAAACTGCTCAGTTCAAAAGGAACTGTGAACGGTGACTAATAATCTATAAAAAAAAAAGGTAAATATTTATTTTAAATTGTTTAATACATAATAATTTCTCTGTACATCTTGTAAACTAATCAAATGATTTATTCATGTGTTATGCAAATTTCAATAGTATATGTTTTGTAATGGTATCAGTGGTGACGTTGCTGGGCGTTACGAATTGTCGGATTTTGTCAAGGGATGTTCCCTTAAATTCACCCTTTAAAGTACAATGTGGAATGGAACACAGCTGATTTTGCCGTTAACAAATTGCCCATAGTGTGTGAACCTAAGTCGTATATCAACATATTATTAACATTTCTAGCCATGATTATATGATTTAGACCAAACACCTTGTTATTTCAAGCCATTGTATTTTTTTCATGTTATACCACTGTTTTAAAATATTGTTATTTCCACTTAATGATTTATGATCTAAAGATATGTCATGTCTATAGACGTTTGCTGAAACCTTTTAACACTGCCTAATGACATTACCTTTAGCATTGTTAAGGAAAGTTCTATTTAAAACCTCTCAAAGTGAGCTGCTAGACTGCATGCAGGAGTGCTGAATGTTGCCACCTATTTATTCTTTCTCAAAAAGTTCGCAAAAGTTGATTGTTATAGTTTTTATTAATGTTAGCCAACAAAATCTACAGCTAAGCACCATTACCATTAATCAGCCGAATTTATTTTTATATTTTCTTTTTGTCTATATACATTAAAACAGCAAACATAAATTAATCCTACTACCTTAAAACATAACATTATTTTATACTCAATTTGTGTTTATAATTGCGCGAGTGCTAATTAGTCATTTAATCAGAATAGCCTAATAACCCTAATTAGATTAATGGTCACACTCTTTCATTGTGTATTAACATATTTAAATAAAGGTACAGTACTAACACGAAAAAAATAAAAACAAGGTGATGATTTGGAGATGACGTTTTGTGTAATTGGAATGTGCTCATCCTTGTTTGCATTTATACATTTATTGCATTTTAATTTTTTTTTTATTTAAAGCTTTATATTAATTTTAGTGGAAGAACTACAAAATAGATTTTTATGTGCTCAGGTTCTCAATAAAGTGATTTCTTATGTTTCACTTAAGGTTGTGATGTGTACAGTATACAGGATGTGGCAGTTGTTCCCACAGTGGGATCTGATAACCTCTATGGGTCAGGTGAAGCAAAGCCGGAGCAATTTGTCTTATGAAATCCATCAAATATGAAACTTACTGAACTTTTTGATTGGTCATTAGGGCCCAAGCCCTATGAAATCATAGTGTGCGAAGGGCCTTCTTGTTCTTCTTTAGGGCCCAAGCACTATGACATCATAGTGTGTGAAGCGCTTTCTTGTTCTTCTAAAGATTTTTGGAGGTCTTATCATGCTCAAAATTTCATGAAAATCAGCAAACAGGTTGGAATCTGCTGCCATTAGGATGCCTGAGCGGTTGGGCCCTGAGCATAGCACAGGACCTTCACACAAGATTTGACTGCATAGCTCATACATGTATACAAGTAAAACCCAGTACACATTTAGACCTCATTGAGCTGAACAGTTTTTGCCATGGGCTCTACTCAACAGGAAGTCAGTTATTTTTGGGTTGTCTGTAAAAAAAACGCACCCAGTGGAATTTGAAATACTTCGACTTGGAGATCCTTATGAACGCCACCAAACTGGGCCTATGTGATCGCAAGACATTGAGGATGCAAAATTGCAAAGGGATTTTTAATATCTCAAACGATTCAGCCACGGCGAGACCTTAAATTTTTTACCTTTCCCCTTTAAATGCATGTGGCCTCAGTGCCCACTGTCTTTCTGGTGCACCTGGGTGGAAACAGCGCAGGTGCTTGGGCCCGATCATCGTTTCTTTGCAAATATATTTTAAATTGAATATAAGAGGAGCAGTCAGGTTAAACTGGGACTTGGGATGAAAGGCATAAAAGCAATTGACTTTTACAGAAGACTTCAAGTACAGTACGGTGATGAGACTCTTAATCACAGTTTTGAATGGTGCAAACATTATAAAGAATAACAATCCCAGAAAAGGTGGCTCGGAGCCCACTGCATGTCGTTCCAACATTTAGTGAGTGGAACACCTGATCCTTAAAAATATAAATAACTTATAGGAAACATGCGGAAGAGACACATCTGTCTGTGGGAACTGTACATATGGCTGGGAGCTTTTGTACAGCCCTGACCTCGCTCCAAACCATTTCCACACGTTTGCCATTAAAGGAGTTCCTGGGAGGCCAGCGTTTCCTATCTGAAGCAGGCAGTTCAATCATGGCTCCTGTGTACTGAAAAAACTTTCTACCTTGATGGTGTCCAGGCACTAGTGTAACACTGGGATAAGTGCATTAGTGTAGCAGGGGATTATATAGAGAAATAAATGGAGTTTTTATTGTCATGACTATTCTGTTATTCTGTACAAAAATCTAAAATTGTACATGGTTTGACTTACAGTAAACGCCACTTTTAGTTATTAATTACATTAACATGATGTGTTATGAAGTAGGAAAATTATCTAGGGCTTGGGGAAGTAGTCAAAACATTATTATACACAATTAAGGTTAAGAATTAAATATTTGCATTGAGGTCTCTCTCTATTAAAAACCATTATATACAGCATGTTAGTACTTATTTGCACATTTTACACCATGTCAGTTTTTCTAGGTTTTAGGTGGGGAAAAAAAAAAAAAAAAGACAAAACACACAAGGCATCCATCATCATTTATTTCTTACAAATGTCCAACCTAATCATTCCACTTAAACGTCCATAATAAATTATAAAAAATAATATACTATTGTATTACTAGTCCCTATTCACTCTAGCGTGTGCAGAAACGATTCACCGGCTCTCGCGTGACGCGTCCTCAGCGTCCTGTACATATGCTCCACTACAAGGACAGCCTCTGCGTGTGACATGTTAGTTCGTGTGTGTCTTTGTAAAGGAAGCGATACAGTGCATTAATAGGAAAATACACTAACCTGCGAGCAATTCGTGTGGATGTGTTGAGTAAGCAATAGAGTGTATCGCTGAATTATTGTCAGGTAAGCACAATAACCTGTAAGATGTGTGTGTGTGTGTGTGTGTGTGTGTGTGTGTGTGCGAGAGCGAGAGCGAGAAAGGGACCGAGGACTTTCTCTGCTACACACCGTCCAACATTCAGTACGTGTATTATTATTTATACTATAACCCACCCCTATCTACGTCATCATGACAATCTCGTCTGTCTCAGTAAATAAATAAATAAATAAGTCAATAATTCGATAAATAAATAACTAAATAAAGGAGAGCTCTATAAATCTTGTGCATCACAGCGGTGTACTGTATATGTAGGTCTGTAAGGTGAAGACCGGCGTGTACAATTGTGTGTGAGGTCTGATGCAGAAGCACCAGTCCATGGCTTTCAATCTTCCCGAAAGGTCCAAAGCGCTCTTGCACGGCATTACAGACTGCCTGAGGATCTCAACGGTTTTTGTGTGGCGTTTTTTTTTTTCTTTTTTCTTTTTTCTTTTCAAAATACAATGCTCTACTCCTACTCGCTAATCTTGCGTCTTTTCTTCTTCTTCTTCCGAAAAGGCTGCACATATTGCTGCATAAAAAGAAACAGTTAAAAAAAAGAAGAGGAAAAACAAAAAGAAAACCCTGACATACACATGTACATATAAATACCAGCATAAATATCAGATGATGATGATAAACGATGGGTGATAGCCGTACGATCCACTCGACATTCAGGGTCTCTCGATTCCTGGAAGTAGCATGATAAATAAACGATAAATATCTATTAAGACACATACTTTGTTACATTAAAATAGCAAATATACTATTAAAAGTTCTCCGACTGTGAATCCAGCCAGTCACAGAACTTCTGGTTAAATGACAGATGACATCACCATAGCGACAGTGCCATGTTTACGACCCCGGTTGGTCGTCCATCTCCCAGTGACTCCTTTCTTTCCCTTTTTCTTTCCTCCCGTGATTGCTTTTTCATTTGGAAGCCTTCAAAAAAAGTTTTATATTCTTGAGAAAGCCTGAAGTTCTCTCATCGCAGTTAGTAAAACAGACCAGGCCTGACTTTTCCTGTATGTGTGTGTGTGTGTGTGTATATGTGTGTTAGTGTGTGTGTGTGTGTGTGTGTGTGAGTGTGTTTCGGTGTCGACTGGTCTGTCTCATACGTGGAAGCCACTCTGTTGAATGTGCAGGAACTGCAGTCGCAGTGTCTGTATGCTGCTCACTATCCTCCTCTGGTGGCCGATCAGAGACACGCCGATGCTCCTGACATCGCTGCAGACAACATGGAGAGTGAGTGAGGGCAAAAATGTGTTATTTTAACTGCACTGTAATTTCTATAAAATTTAAGTACATAACATACAGAATAAAGAATTACCAATAATCGTATTTAAAATGTGTTTAAAAATTATTTATAATATATATAATATTTCTTGTTTCTTGGTAATATGACATCTGTGTATTATGTATAAAATGTATAACATGCTCATTAATAGATTAAAAAAGTAATTTATGGGAAAAATATGGGAAAATAAGTTTTTTTTAAACAATTTATTTATCTTGGGAAAAGTTGTTTATATTATAGAAGCAAAAACAAGTTAGTATCTTGTGTAATTTGTCTTATGGAAACTATTTATCTTGTGGGAACAAGTTATTTATCTTGTAAATATAATTTATTTTATGGAAACAAGTACAATTTATTTATCTTGTTTGAGAAATTTGTGAAAACACCATATTTATTTTACAGAAACAAGAACAATTTATTTATCTCATGAGGACAATTTATCTATCTTGCGGGAACAATTTATTTATCTTGTGAAAAAAAGTTATTCATCTTGTGAAAACAATTTCTTCATTGTGTGAAAACAATTTATGTATTGTTGTAGGAACAATTCATTTATCTTGAGGAAACAAATTATTTATACTCACATCGCTCACCTTCTAACTACCAAGGAAATTAACTGCTCTAATAAAACAAGGCCTTCATGTTTCTGAATGCACTTTGTCAGAAATCAGGATGAAATTGTTAATGTAAATGCAACTTACTCCCACATGTTTCTTGCACATGCCTTTAAGTTTATGTAAACACTATCTAGTTTGCATAAGATAATAATTAGTTATCATAAAATAAATCAATAAACTTTAGGGACTAAATTAGTAGTTTTTCAATTAAATTTCCTTGGTCGCTATATCACATTTAAGGTGGAAAAAAGATCTAGTGTAATTCATCTCGACTATTTTTAAATAATACAAAACTTTATTATAGGCCTGTCAACAGTTTTTATTAGCCAGTGTACGTGAAGCCACAAGATTATGTTTGCTTTCTGTAAATTCCATTCCTTCTTTATTTGTTGCGAATCAGCAGACTGTCTTACTCACTCAATGCTCATGCTGGAGACGGAGTCCAGAGTCGTGTACCCTGCCGCTATGAAGTTGTTCTTGTACTGACTCATCTTAATGGAGTCCAGCCAGTCGCCGATGGAAATGAAGAGGGGGTAGTCAGGCAGGTCTTCCGGGGATTCAGGTAAACTGTGCAGACACCAAGGACAATCACGGCACCGTTTAAACAAAAGTGGATGGAAGAGCGCTCCGTGAGATCAGACGCAACAGTATAGGTCATGGTGAGAAAAAGATCAAGGTAAAAAAAAAAAAAAGAGTTGATTCTTATGAGTTTTGGAATCTGATAAAGTTGTACAGTACATCATGTTAACATGTGCTAACTAAAACAGCATGATATCACCTCAGCAAGGACAGAACTCCCACAGGGATTCTTAAGCACATTACCGTGCAGCACACTCAGCTCATGAAGGACTTGATAATTAGCTTGTGAGTAGAGACTATAAAGTCTGTCATTACCATTACCGGGGTCATCTACTGACATCTATAATTTATAATAATTACAACCATTCGGAGCTGTTAGTTCTGTATGAACGTCCTAATCGCAATCATTCCAATCCCCGTGAATATTACAGAGCAGATGGTGCGTTATTATTTGCATCAAATTGACCAATCAATCCTTACATAAATTCCAACCTTACTGCTGGTAAACTCCACCCGTTCTAGTTAATTGAGGTGAATATGCTCCCAAAAGATGGCACAGACATCAACGTCTGTAATTATTTTACTGACCCGTGTTTCACATTTACATATCGCTGCATTTATTATCTGACGGCCGCAGTGCTAGTGCGTTGGCTGGAACCCCCACCTGTGCACGTCCTCCACCAGCGTCAGGAGGCTGCTGGGGTTGCGGATGAGCTTGTCCAGGAAGCTGAGGATGTCGTGGAAGCGAGGCCGCCTGCTGCGCTCCTTCTGCCAGCAGTGAACCATCAGCTGGTGCAGAGCCACGGGGCAGCCCATGGGCGCCGGCAGCCTGTAACCCTCCTCTATGGACAGGATCACCTGCAGGGAGGACACAAAGTGGATATTTCCACACTGGGGATTGGTCTTCCAATGTTGATTATGAAGTGCTTGAGACGGTCATATAGCGTTGTTTAGGTCTAAATATATACAATAAGTCTCCTACATACGAACGGGTTGCGTTCGTAAGTCCAATTTGTTTGTAAGGCCATTTGTTTGGTTAGCACTTTCGATTCCCGTCTCTGTGTGCATGGAGTTTGCATGTTCTTTCCATTGCTTGGGGGGTTTCCTTCAGGTACAGTCCAAAGACATGCAGATTAGGCTAATTGGCGTTCCCAAATTGCCCGTAGTGTGTGTGTGTGCTCTGCGATGGATTGGCACCCTGTCCAGGGTGTAACCCGCCTTGTGCCCCAAGTCTCCTGGGATAGGCTTCAGGCCCCCCACGACCCTGAATACAGGATCAAACAATGAGTGAGTGAGAGTGAGTTATGCCAGTTGTTAAACAATGTAAAACATTGTCTAGGTACTAGGATACTAACATGATTGGCTATACACAGTATAAAACTAACATCTTGTCCTTGTTCTTTAGAATCTTGCCGATGGTTAAACAATTCATGTCTGCCATCTTTTCACCTAACTTCTGTGACTGAACGTGTTTGTACCTTCGAAAGTTCGTAACACGAATGTTCGTATGTAGGGGACTTACTGTACATCTGTAGCATTAAAGGCTTTCACAAAAATCATCATAGAATTGAGCAGTGTCCTGAAAAGTCTTCCATAGTTCCTTCACCTAGGTAAACTACAGTATAATGACAAAAATGATGTCGTTAGAAACAAGGTGTGTGCAGGCTAATTCATTTCATGATAAAGCCGCAGACTTCCTCTAATACTGTATATAAAGACACTGACATGAAATTTTATGCCACTTGCATTCCTTCATTACTGGAGCACTTGCACTGTACGTGATGGCTAATACCACACCGCAGAGAGCAGGTAGTCTAGTAATGTGGTTCCTTCATTGCGTAACCCTTGGAGACATTGTTATTAGAGAGCATTAGTTGACTGAGGTCTTTAAAGGAGGAGTCAGCACTACTGGAGAAAAAATTTTGATGAGTAAACTGAACAGCCAAACAAACACACTCCTACCTCTAGTGCTATTTTGCAATCCCTAATTTCCCGAATCGCTAATCCCCAAATGTATAGATGACCGTTGCCAAAAAAGCGACATTAACAACTGACATGGCGGCACGATGGTGTAGTGGTTAGCACTGCCTTGTACCGCCAGGGTCCGGGTTTGATTCCCGGCCAGACTTGATTCCCATCTCTGTGTGCATGGAGTTTGCATGTTCTCCCCGTGCTAGGTGAGTTTCCTCTGGGTACTCCGGTTTCCTCCCACAGTCCAAAGACCTGCAGATTAGGCTAACTGGCGTTCCCAAATTACCCATAGTGGGAGGAAACCAGAGTACCCAGAGGAAACCCATCAAGCACATGAATCGAACCCAGACCCTTGTTATAACAAACAACAAATGCCTCCTGTTGCTGATTGGCTGGAATAATATGGCGTGAATTTAAATGATTTTACATTACACCCATAGACAACTAACCAGTCCTGGGAGGACCAATATGGCAGCCAAATATCATTAGCTCGCTAAATGGTCCAACATGAATACCTGAAAGATTTGCTCTTTATAAGACTTACTGTACAGTACGCAATATTGTTCGGCTTTACTCAAACACTGCTTTAACAACTTTCATAGAGGATGGGTTCTACTTAACGACTCTAACGTCTTCCATGCCATCAGACATTTCAATCTACATCTCAAGTTCCGCAATTATTTGCAAAATGAAACTGAGCTCACATCCTGATTGGACATTTCCCAGTATGGCCGCTCTCCATAAGACATCACTTCCCACATGACGATGCCGTAGCTCCAGACGTCGCTGGCCGAGGAGAACTTCCTGTACTGGATGGCCTCCGGAGCCGTCCAGCGGATGGGAATCTTCCCTCCCTGCAAAAAAAGTACCAATATCACATTCCTTCAATCTTCATCTTTGTACACTTCAAGTCAGTTCACCTTTCTAATAAATCAGTCTAGTTCTAAGACTGCCAGGGCTTCTTGTCCTACAGAGAAGATCCCATTTCCACATAATACACTACTCTCAGGAAAATCCAATACGAGCGGATTGCGTTAGCCGACCGAAGACTTTCTCTCATACAGGATTAAGAGTAGGTTTCGATGATTCTTGTTGCAGACACTCCATTATCTTCTCACGCTATCATCCTACTGAAACGGCTCTCACAGTCCACTTACACTCAACACACTCAGCGTAGTTATACAGCCAGGTCCCGAGCTAGACGGCATTTGCTGAGGCCAGCTGTACAGCTGCCTTCATGATCCAGACAAATTAAAGAAAAGACTGTTTTTTTTCGGAGCCAGGACCAGCATGGAGCCAGGGATCTTCTAACCGATATTATGGAAGATGTGCGTATTACAGTATTGGGTTTCTCAACCACAAGCACAATCTTCACCAATTATATTTAACATAAACTCATTTCATATGAGTATGAGAGCTCACTTATCACCGGAAGTGATTATGGAGAATTTAAACTTTGTAAAATTCAGCTAACAAACTAAATCTATAACAGGTGTGTGCATCTTACTGTTGTAGTGTAGGAGGCCTCTGGGTCGTCCTCCAGGACCCTGGACAGGCCGAAGTCCGACACCTTACACACCAGGTTGTCATCCACCAGAATGTTCCGGGCTGCCAGGTCCCGGTGGACGTAGCCGATGTCGGACAGGTACATCATACCGGAGGCGATGCCGCGCAGCATACCGACCAGCTGGATGACGGTGAAGTGTCCGTCGTGCTTCTGTGTGAGTCACGACACACACACACACACACACACACACACACACACACACACAGAAAGCAAATGTTAAATATCTTACAGCTGATCAGATTTCTCTCTCTCTCTAAATTCTAAATACTTAATCTTTAAAATAACACAAGAAACACACTTCATGTTTTTTTTAACACCCGAGAAACTACTAAAAGCAAAAATGATGTAAAACCATCTACCCATATACGGTACAAGCTTCACCTCATAAAAAATGCAAGAATCTATAAATATTCATTGTATGCAAATGAAAAAAACAACACTTCCAACTCTACCCTGGTTAGACTGTGATGTGATGTCGTGCTGCGAATGCTATTCTGTAACGTGTGTCCCTACAGGTATGTCTTATAGCAAGACAGAAATACGACCTGACAAAATAATTAAAGAAAGTAGTTCTAACTCGTGTTCTGTAATTTGCATCAGAAGCTGTGTTCGAATTAGCAGAAAACAAATAAACAAAATATGCCTCAATGAATAAAATTCATCATCTTATCTTGTCTTCGCTTGTCTCACCTTATGTCAGAATATCATGTCTCATGTTATCGTGTCTTGCCTTGTCTCATCTTATCTCATTTGATCTAATCTCATTTTATCTCATCTTGGCTCAATTTATTTTGTCTCGTTTTATCTCATCTTATTAGATCTAATTTTTTCCCGTCATCTTGTCTCGTTATCTTATCTAAAGTTGTCTTGTTTTGTCTTTTCATCTTATCTTATATCGTCTCATGTTATGTTCTTGAATAATCTCTTCTCATCTTGTCTCATCTTGTTTTATTTTATCTTATCTTGTCTTCTTGTGTCTCATTTTTTTACCATATCTAGCCTTATCTCAGCTTCTCATCCTGCCTCATTTTATCTCATCTTGTCATATCTCATTTTTTCTCCTGTTATCTTGTCTCGTTATCTTATCTAACCTTGTCTTGTTTCAGCTTCTCTCATCTCATTTTATCTTATCTTGTCTTATGTTGTTATCTTGCCCAGTCAGTTCTCAACTTATCTTATCTCATCTTGTCTAATTCAATCTTATATTGTCTCATTTTATCTCATGTATTCTTTTTACCATATCTGGCGTTATCTCATCTTCTCATCTTATCTCATCTTTTCCTGACTCATCTTATCCTGCCTTGTCGCATCTCATCTCATCTCATCTCATCTTGTCTCATTGTAGTGAGCCAAAGGAAATATCTGTGAACTATTTTTGCAGTTTATCAAAACTCTAAGGCATTTTGTTAAATTAATGAATTCATTAACTAATTAAGTTGAGTTGTAATTCAACAAATATTTCAACATACTTCCATGTTCTTCACTTAAATTTCTGGAGGCACTAGTGGACAAAGAAGTGTGAATAATTTTAATCTCTGGACTCCTGCAGTACATAGTGGCACGTGTCCAGATAGCAAAAAGAATCATAAAGCATGTACACTCCAAGAGAAATGTCAATATAGTAGCATGCAAAAATTAAATATACAAGTGCTGGTTCACTTAAAGCGTGTGAATATAATGTGCTTTAAGTTGTACTTATAATCACTGAGAGTCAAAACAAGGTTAAACACCAACTTGAACTTGTTTTGAGTTTCGTTACCCTCAGGAAAGAATCCAATGAGCCATTTTCCATGTACTCCACCACGATCATCACAGGACGGCCTACACACACACACACACACACACACACACACACACACACACACACAAAAGACAGCATTCATCAATCAGTATAATAGACAAAGTGGAGAAAAGCGGATGCAGGGGGCAAATAGAGATTGATGAAGAAACAAAAATAAAGGATTAAACCGTGTTGTGGTGAGCTGTTATAGGAAAGTATTCAGCAGTAGCTCCACATGAAATCAGGCCACTTCATCCTGTCATTGATTATTTCATATAACAAAACCAGAGCGAACAAAGCGAATACACTGCCTGGCCAAAAAAAGGTCACCATATCAAAGGAGTCAAATTATTGGCCTGGAAAAAGCACCGGAAAAATTTTTTTGAGGAGAATTGTAATTACTGGATCTGGGTCAAGAACAGTCCAACACATTATGAAAACCTGCGAGAACTGTGCTGAACCTTCGACTTCATGGAGGTCAGAAAAAAAAAATCATGAATGATCAATTAAATGCTTAGCCAAGATGCAAAATTTGTTTTAAGATGTAAATCTGTTTAATAGTGAAAGTATTAGAATAGAGAAGTCTTTCCATACACATACAATGTGACGAGAACTCACAGGATTGGGTCCAAACAGATGTGTGGCCATAAGAAAACCACTTGTTAGTGAGACCAGTCCGAAAAAAAAACAAAAAAACACTTATATTTGCTAGGGAGGATAAAGATTGGACTTTGGAGCGATGGAAGAAGGTCATGAGGTCTGGATTAACCAGATTGATCCTATTCCAGAGTGATGGGCGTGTCAGGGTAAGAAGGGAAGCACATGAAGCGACGCTCCCATCATGCATAGTGTCCACTGTACAGTTATGATCTGGGGTTACTTCAGTTGCTCAGGTCGAGACTTAACAACGTTATGAGGCTATAAAATGAAGTCAGCTGACGACCTGAATGTACTGAATGACCAGGTTATCACATCTATGGAGTTTTTCTTCCCTGTTGGCACGGCCACATTCCAGGACTCAAATCGTGAAAGTGTGGTTCGGGGAGCACGAGTAGAATTTTTATTTCATTAATTCATTTAAAAATAAAAAGCAAACCAATTTGCCAGTAGAATAAGTGAATTTAAAAACAGTAAAATATGTAATACAAAAATGGCCTTAATGCATTTTTAGATAGTAGTAATATTTAAATAATTGTAATCTTATAATAATCTTATAATAATCTTATAATAAATAACTTTGATTAAATTTGTTAAAATTTGTAATTTGTATTTTTTTTTGGTGCTAAATTCCATAGCTCCTGGTAATTTTATTACACCCTCCACTTCATCTCCTTCCTCTCCAAAAAAAAAAAAAATCCTTAAATACAAATGTTCTTAATTGCACTTGACCGGCGTTTAAACGTAAACTCCCCGGTTGCTGCTGACATTTTGTTCGTCGACACAAAAACAGCACAAAGGATCTCAGAAGCAAAGCCTCCATCAGTGTTCGCTTTGAAAACTAGCATTTTCAAGTGCGCTTTGAAGTCTCTGCTTTTCATCACGCGGATTTGCACGTTACAAATGGATGCCGTGGCTGCTGCTTCTCCCTTTTTAAGAAATGTTCCTGCGTAGTGTTGGGAATAGACCGCGGGTAGAATAACGCCCAAGAGCGCAAACTGAAAAAATCTATAGCATGCTACATTAGTGATACGTCAGTGATCATTTAACGTGTGTGTTTCAAAGCCAGGGAGACTAAATACCAAACACACACACACACACACACACACACACACACACACATGTCTAAAGCAACTGAAAAGCTGTTACATAACAATTTTCCTCTAAGCTGTCTCAGCGAGTGACCTGTGTGATGAGAGTGCACTTCATATCGCAGAGCTCTGCCACAACCAACGCTCACACACTCGTCCTGAACCTCTTCGTCCTGAGCAGGACGGACAGAGAAAGATAGACAACTAAATAGAGTGGAAGAGAGAACTGGGGTGACAGAACATGGCTGTTTGGAGACGCACCGTCGTTTTGTTTTCGTGTGTTGATTTCCGTAATGCTCCTGATGTGTGTGTTATAAGAGCTTCAATAAATCTGATTTAAAGATGTTGTGCGATGCTTTTGGAATAGAATCGACTGCTGTACTTCAATAATTCTTTGGATTGTGTAAAGCTGCTTTGCGACAATGACAATTGTTAAAAGCGCTATACAAATAAAATTGAATTGAATTGAAATTGAATTGTATTTTGACCTCTTCTGCTTTGAATTATTATTATTTTTTTTTCGGATTAAAAACAATGGAAGTTGGCATTTTAGTGAAACCATGGCACTGATGATCAGTGTTGGGGGACGTTACTTTTTAAAATAACTAATTATATTACAAAATTACTGTCTTCAAAAAGTAATCAGTTAAATTACAGCGTTACTTTCTGATAAAAGTAACTAGTTCGAGTACTTTTCCACTGCAGAAAATGAAAACTCCTTTCTGATTCCTCATGCATGTAGTTTTAGTCAAGACCTTTATAATTATTCTACCATCATCACTCAGCCAAGTTTGGCCCAGAATCTGTTAACTACTAATACCCCGATCTCACCTACGCGGTTTTGCGCGGTGGCCGTAAGTACAGTTCATCATGATTCACCGCGAGTTTTGGCGCTGTGATTAGGTTTCCATCTTTCCGTGCGTTGGTCCTCACATAGTCAAACTGCATAGGTGAGATAGGGGTGTAACAGCAGGAATGACAGAGGGGGGCGGGGTATAGGGGGCGGGGCTTGTAGGAGGACTTTCACACACACACACTAACGGATTGGAAATGACTGCTGTTTGGCTCACGGATTACATAAATTGTCGAATTACATTTTTGAATAAGTAACTAAATAACTGAGTACTTAAATGGCGACCCAACGCATTAGATTACTCGTTACATTAAAAAAGTAATCCAAGTCCTCTAACACACCCAACACTGCTGATGATACAGTTTAAGAATTACAGATTATTTCTCCTTGCAATGTCATACATTGAGGCTTTATTCTTTGACTGAAGGCTGAATACATTTCTATACATTTGGTGAAACAATTCTGTTCAGCAAATATAAATACAGTATGTATTTGGACTTATTTATAACCTAATGTTGTATAATGTAATATTAGACTTGTAGTCGGTCTTTTGGCTGTTCCTGGCAAGGAGAACTTCAGAGCGGACCATCCAGTCAACACACAAGCTTAGCACAGGTTTTACACCGCATGCCCTTTCTGACGCAACCCTCCCATTTTTTACCCAGGCTTGGGACCGGCACTGCATCCAGTGGCTGGGAATCGAACCCGGGCCTTCCGCATGATAGGCGGGAATAGGGAATGACACACATAGCTGCATGCAGGTACAGGAAGAGCGGTCTCTTACTCTTCGTGACGACGCCTTCTAGTCTGATGATGTTCGGGTTGTCGAACTGTCCCATAATGCTGGCCTCTCGCAGGAAGTCCCGCCTCTGGCGCTCGGTGTATCCGCCCTTTAAGGTCTTTATGGCCACAGGGATCTCCTTTTTCCCTGGAGTTCGGAGGCGACCACTACACACTTCCCCAAACTCGCCTGGTAAACACACATACACACACACACACACACACACACACACAAAACACACACACACACACACAGACAAAACACACGCCAGCTCAGTTCACAAGTGTGGTGTATTTCTCCTGCATGTCAATACCACTGTACAGTCACTAGATGGCAGTAGTATAATTATAGAAATAGAGTTTATATTGTATTACAGCATAAAAGTTTGTATCCCAATAATAAGGCAGATAGAAATTAATATCTGACACAAAAATATTTTTAAATGAAAGAAAAATTATGGAATTAATATTTCTAAAATTCACAATTACGTCACGAAAATCCACAAATGACTTCATTTAGTTCAGACTTAATACAAACTGTTTCCAATCACATGCGCAATTAAAAAGCTTTTTTTTTTACAAACATATCAAAAAGAAAATCAGTTATGCTTTTTTGACATCACACATGATGTGTCAGAACCTACAGTAATTTATGAACTTATCAAATTTTAAATGATTTTGAAAGTGTTCAGGACTAAAATAAAGTGGTTTAATGCAGACTCGTACCAGCTCCGATGACTCTCTCTATACGGATGCGAGACGGGTCGATCTCCTTAGCGAAGTCGTGAACGGCCTGAGTCGGATCCTCGTACGTGTCTGGATCGACGTACGTCTTTATTCCTGGGAACGGCCCTGTCGAGGAGACGAGAGAGATAAAGAAGAAAGAGAATGAGCGAGAGTCTACAGGATTCGGATCACGACCTAATAAAGATCTGGAAAACTCTAATCATGTGACACGATGCGATTCCTTTTATATCTCACCGTACGAAATGATTAATTGAATAACAAGCCAGGATTGTAAATGTTTAATGCAGAAATGAACAATTTTAGCAACTCTAATGATGCTGGTTTGGTTCTTCAAGTCCATTGTGTTTATTTTTCATTAGGATATAAAGTCTTCTGTGTTGTAGCCTGCTGACTGTAATCACCATGTCACGCTTGGAGTAATTGCTTTTTCTGTGTATTACTACGTTTTTCTAATTGTAATTGCTTCAACTCATTACTGCCCCAGATTTATAATTACTTAAAAGCTTGAGTGTTCAAATGCATTCAAGTGTTAATGAGGCTATAATTTTATACTGCCACAGACATAAATAAGCAGAACGCTCTTATTAAGACCAAAAAAAAAAAAAGCATGGATATTAAGATCCTACTACATCGACACGCTATATGTTTATAGTACGTATTGCATAAAGACTGGAAAATCATGAAAGAAAATCAGTGGCCGGGGTTTGGGCATTGGGTGGGAATTGAACCCCCGGCCTTCTGCATGGCTGCGCCACCTACAGTACAGTAAGCCCATGCAGTTTGCTTTAAAAAATAGTTTGTCGTTTCAGAACGTTTAAATGCCTGCATGAGGCAATGAAAACAACTAAGGAGATCTGAAAGGTTGGAGTCGCGTTAAGGACTGTTTAACACATTATTAAAACCTGGGAGGATAGTGATTACAACTTCATGTAAGCAACATGGTTGAAAAAACTAATGATGGGAGATCACGTAAACCCTTGGTGAAGTTGCATTGTTAAAAAAATGTAAATGTCAGTAGAAACCATGGCTATGTTTAATAGGAAATGTAAGAGCATTTCCATATGCATGTACAGTAATGTAATGAGGGACTAAACAGATGTGCTTGTTTTCTTATGAAAGCACATCTGTTTAGTCCCTCATCACATTACATGCACATGGAAATGCTCTTACATTTCCTGTTAAACATATTAGACATGATTTCTTCATGGTTTTGTTAGTGAGACTAATCAGGAAAAAGTCATCAGTTTGGTAGGAAGAATAAAGATTGAGATCTGATGAGAGAAGCGCATGAAGCGATCATGCATAGCCGCCACTGTACAAACCTCTGGAGTCGCTCAGGTCTAGACTCAGCAATAAAACCAAGTCAGCTGACGACCTGAATGTAAGCGATGACCGAGTTATTCCACTTATTCAATGTTTTTTTCTCCCCTGATTAGGTCAAAACTCCATGTAGTTCAAAATGTAACCGTTTTATAGACACGATTTTAGTGTACTGTTGGTGTTTACGTGTGGTAATGATGAGTAAGTCTACCTCTCACGTCCTTTTGTAAAAGTGAATGAGCGATATAAATAATAATTGTTCTGTGAAGAGGAAGACATTTTTATAGGACTTGTGAATTGCGCATTAAAAGCCTAAGACTGAGTTTCTGAATGTCTTTCACGCTCGTATAATAAAATCACATAACATTATAAATTGCTCGAAAAATAAGTTCATCTGATCTTGCCGAGCTTCACTGGCAGAAACATTCACCCCATTAAAACGGGTAATAAGCCTCTCGCCACAGTGAGAGGACAGTAAAGCACATTTTTATTTCTTTTACGTTACAGTACGACTGGGCTGATCGGTCTGGTTCTGTGGAGTATGTGGAAGCGAACGCAAACCTTCAGTCGTACCTGGTTTGGATGCTTTTTTCGGAAAATAAACATGACATTTATGAAGTGTGTCATGAAACATGCTTTGGTATCATAAACTCTGTCAATCCTACATGCTTTGTAACACTGCAATCGATGTGTGCTCTGACACACACATGCACTTCATATCATCAGCCAGAAATCAGCAGCTGTTTTTCTTTTTTTTTTTTTAGCCGTAATTCTTAAATCTTTTATAAAAAAAATAATAAATATATAAATATATAAATAAAAACTTTAATACTTATTTAAAGTAATTACAGATATTTAGTATTACAATGTGTTTTTTTTTTTTTCTTCATTTTCTGAAAACCTTAAAAAACAGAATGGCAACTTTTTTTTTTTTTCTATCCAGTGATTTTAGGGTTTAAACTGATGCATAGAAAATGAACCGCAGTTACATCTTACATCAGTTGCTACAGTATTATTGGATGTCTGGATAAGGGAGAGAAAAATGTTGCCAGATGCAGCTGTCTGGCGGAAAAGCGTTCATTTAAAATTTAATAAATAGGTAATAAATGTATCCTTTTGCTTACTTTCTTTCAATTACGTAACTGTAAATGGAAGTGTATAAGGATGTACCCACATGAATGACATTTCTGGATGACTCACACGAATTTACAGAAAATGTAACCCTTTTTACACGAAGCATACAATATATATACAGTACAGTATTAGATGGAAACCTAATCACAGCGCCAAAACTCGCGGTGAATCATGATGAACCGTACTTACAGCCACCGCGTGAAACCGTGTAGGTGAGATCGGGGTATTAGTAGTTAACAGATTATGGTCCAAACTTCACTGAGTGATGATGGTAGAATAATTATAAAGGTTTTGACTAAAACAACATGCATGAGGAATCACAAAGGAGTTTTCATGTTCTGCAATAGAAAAGTACTCGAACTAGTTACTTTTATCAGAAAGTAACGCTGTAATGTAACTGATTACTTTTTAATGACAGTAATAAAAGTAACGTCCCCCAACACTGATCATCACATACACAGTCATACACAGTATGATATGAAGTAAAATGCTAATACGACGGCTGATGACCTAAAATTTCAAAAAGAAAGTTTCAGTATGAAATATGAGAAATAAGAAAATTTTTACAAGTTACGTAGAAATATAAGAGAAATATGGAAACTAACTTTAGCTGTAAAGGACTTTTAAATTTACACTATGTACAAGTAATAAAATAGTAGAATAAAAATAGAAATATAAAATATATAATAAAATAATTTTAAAATATGAGCGTGTTCAATAAAGACATGAAAGATCTGATTAAAAATATATATATATTTGTTATTATTTTAGGCACATTTATGACAAATTAATGAAATTCCAAAAGGTTCACATACTTTTCCTTGCCACATGGCCTACAGTTAAAAGGTCCTCATACTGTACAATCAGACCTTTATTGACCTTCTTTTTCCATTTCAAGAAAATAGTTATTTTTTTGACCAGAAAGGAAATGCAATTCAATTCAAACTTTTAATTTATTTTCTTTATTTGTTTTATTTTGTTGGGCCATATCGGTGAAATTCATTCTTACAGCCCTAATGAGACTTGTAATCATTTGATTTCTGAATTTCTGCCATCTGCTCTCAAGCACATAAACTCTGCGTGAGTGTGTGTATGTGTGTGTACCGTGTCCGTTCTGACACTGTGTCCTTCTCTTGTCCTGCGGTTTCATCTTGGACTTGATATACCACTGGCACCTGTGCAAAGACAAAACAAATAATACTAATAAAAATAAAAAAAACACCTCTGTGTGTAACACTGTTTTTTCCTAAACGTTACGGTAAGCCTTTGATCTTTAAGCCAGGATCACTTTAACGCTTGGTCTGAAGGACTTCTGAGAACAACCTGGAATGAACTTCGGGAAGTCCAGATCGTTCGTAATTTTTTTATGAATCTTAAGTATTGGCAAGCTGTCCGCCGAACTACGGGGCGAAGTTGTAAAAACAGCGGGTGATGATGCTATCTGTTTGAACGAACCACTCTGGGCTGGAGACGGCGAGGTGTTTAAAGACGGCACTTCTGGGGGTCCTGTTGTAGAAAGAATTTTTTCACTTTTTTTTCCCGCATTGAGCTTTTCTGATTTCTGACACCCACCAATCAGCCATTTCTTTATTATCACACAATCCTGGGGCAAACCTCCAAGACAAATGATTTCATCTTGAAATGCATCTTTGCTCAGATTGTGCCACAGTGCAACGCAACACATTTGAAAGAAAAGAGCTATCCACCTTCTTCTGCATGCCTGACCTTAGCACATGATTAGCTAAAGAGAAAGTTTGCTTACTTGGACTATCAGCCATACATGATTATGATTTCATGCACGATTTCATCATGATTCAAGAGTAGTTCAATCTAGTGTCCTGGATTCTTTACATTGACACTAAAAAATAATTGCTAATACCTAGACTAATAGCTTCTTTACTTCCTTATACTGTACGACACGAGTATGACACGATCTCTGTGAAAGCTTTCGACTTTTTTGTAAAAATGTAGTATTCCTCAAAAAGTAAAAAAAAAAACAGATTATCAGAGCTGTGAATAAGTGTGGCGCGGCCATGACCCAGCGTTCGAGCGCCAGCCAGCCAGGACAGCTTATAATATATATTACAGCACACTCCTTTTCAGCAGTAAGTAACTGATAGCGTGTCGGACATGGATCTAAAGCGCTGTAATCATTTATTGCTCGTGCGAGCGAGCCCGGCTGATTTATTTGTTAGCTGTTGACTGGGGTCTGTTATCTGCCTCTGACTGCCTCGGCGCCGCCACGCTCTGTCTCAACATCACAAACAGAGAACCATTAGCCTCGAGGGCTCGCGCGGGGACGCGAGGGCGCAGGGGCCGTGTCTCACAAACACGGCGCGCAGCCATCACGATACGGCACGTCTCCTGCAGGGCCCTCGAGCTGCCCGCGTGTTGTCACTCTCGAAAGAAGCAAGCTCGGCCCTGTTCGAGCACATTGCGAATAATTACGCGGCATCAGCGAGCAGCCAGTCGGAAAATAAAATAAAATAACACACACACGGCTCAGTAAGCCTATTAAGAGATGAATAGGATCTTGAGGTAAAGGTGGTGAGATCCTGTAGACAGAGATGTGAGTGACGGCACCAAGGCGTCTCGGTGTCACTACCTGCCCGTGATGAGGAGGAACAGCGTCAGGATGACGAGCAGTGAGAACCCCCCGACTGCCGCGGTGACAATCACCAACACCTGGCCCTGATCAGACGCTTCCCCTGAATCTGCGGATAGGAAAAGAGAGAGAAAGAGAGAGCGTGAACGAGCAGGAAGCGAGAGTGAGAAATAGCACAGCTGACACCTTTTAGAGTAACAAACGAGACGGAGCGGAAATCCTCCCACCGTCGTCCCCTGTGGTGAACTCGAGTTTGGAGCTGTAGCTGCTGTAGCCGGTGGCTGTGCGAGCTCGGATGTGGAACACGTAGACCGTGGACGGCTTGAGGCCCGTTACGATCGTGCTGGGAACTTTAGTGCGCGTCGACGAGTAGCTCAGCTGCTCCTGCTCCTGACGTACAGACAGAGAGTGCAGAATGTTCACCATCCACAAATCCAAATATTCTCTGAGTGGACCTGAATCTTAGTTCCGATTCGACTTCTTTTATATTGTTAAAAAATTTAGCTTTTTAATGTGAGGAAACGGAGAGCTCACTTTAGTAAAAAAGAAATATAAAAGTATTTTAACAATTAATACAAGCTAATGTAATAGAAGTACAAATAACCTATAAGGCTTTAGGGGCTGTACTGTACAGTATATTATTATATTCGTATAAATTATGTAAATATGTTAAATAATGTAGCAGATTTTATGTCAAGAAGGTGAAATGAGAGTAATTCTACATTTTCATAATGTTTTAGTAATTTTTCAATTATAATACTGTACATAAAAAAGGTACTTTTAAGAATAAAAAAAAGATCTTTAAGACTACTTTTGGTACCTTTAATACCCTTTTTAAATCATTACCTGCAAAGGTTTAGTTTTTAATTTTAGTTATATATAATTTTTTTTGCCAAGTGGAAAAAAGTTAAAGAAACTTAAAAAAGAAAGTTAATGTTTTTTTTTAATTATCTTTCAAAAATATTATTATAATAATAATTATTATTTATTATTATTATTATTATTATAAAATTATAATTATTATTATTATTATTATTATATCTTTTTTAAGTGAATCGCTGACCTTTTGACCTTTTTCTTACTTTTTTCTTTTTATTATTTAACAAGAAAAGAAGACCTTAAGTTTTTTACATGTTTAAAACATTATTATTATTATTATTATTATTATTATTATTATTCATGTCAATAAGAGGAAACCTCACACTAGTTCGAATTATTTCTATACTCTATAAGTCCAAATGACTTTTTTGCTGTTTTTTATATCATAAAGAGAAGACCATGGCTTTTTTCATTTCTTCCTTCTGTTTTTTGAAAAACTATCAGAGCCCGGCATGCAACTTCACTTATAGACAATCTGGACAAATCAGACATACACACAGCAACACCTTGGATAAAAATATACAAGATGTTATGTAGGAGTACCATATTGTTAGACATAAACAAGAGATGAAAGTCAGTGAGATGAAGATAGAGACAAAGAGAAAAAAAAAAAACATATTGAGCCACTTCTTATTTCTTCATATTTTTTTCTTCCAAAAAAACAGACGTTCTTGTATTTTTAATGTAGTCTTGAGGAATGGTTCTCCAGACATCCTCATTTTTGGCAAGTTTTTGCGCCTTTCATTTTCAGTCCAATTCGAACCAACTTTTAAACTGCGCCTTAAGTTTGTCGCAGTAAAACACCTGTTCCCATTTCTTTAGTTTAATCTAATAGAATTTAATACAAAGGAATGGTGGTGGTGGGGGGCGGGGGCTCAAGACTTTTGCACAGTGCTGTAGTTGATGCGCATGAATGAGCAAAGTGAGGTTTACTGGTTTAGGAGAGCAGCTGACACTCTGAACCTGGGCTTTGTACCTTCTCGTAGTACTTGATCTCATAGTCCAGGATGGCAGCATGGGGCTGTTCAGCCTCCTGCCAGGAGAGGGCGATGGTGCTCTGAGTGGCCCAGTCTTTCTTCACCGCCGCCACCAAAGACGGACCTGCGACGAGGAAGACGACGTGGGAGTCAATTTCTGTTTGATGAGATTTGAACCACATGTATTTACACTCTGAGTTTAGTCTTACTGTAACTTGATGGAAATACTAACGTATTGTGCGTAAAACGTAAATCAGCCTCATACTATTTGACTAACTTTCTATTTCTGTTGTTCGTAGACGAAGGTGACTCCCGAGGATACATGTTCTTGTGAAAAAAACACCTGATTTATAAATAAAAACATGGACTTGTAGGAAGGTGTAGTTTCTTTTCCATGTGACTGTATGTCTCTTTAGTGTGGCTTTAGGAGACAAATGGATCTATATAACATTACAGTCTCATATAACAAGTGAAGATGCATCACACACACAAACACCTCCTGAGGTGGTTCGAATGATCCGACTGCAATCCGAATACACTTCCACCTCCATTTTTCATGCGTATAATCACTGTCCGGAAATAATCTGATCCTCGAGGAACCCTTTAACTTCCTGCATTAGAGTAACGACATCCGACTCGTTCACATGAGCTGATTCCTTATATCTGTCCAAATAGTCCACCTGTCCAGAACGGAGCTTATTGTCTTGTGTTTCCCAGCACGGATTATTTTATGGTGACTTTATTTTGGGCTGAGATAACATTGGTATTAGGTTCTGTTCAAAAGTTAGTGTTACTTTGATGAAATAACATCAGAACAACACTGATTGCATGCCAACGGAATAATGCAGAACGAATGCCCCTAACACGATGCTGTGAAAACCACCTGAAGAGCCACCACACAAGGAGAAACAGAGAGGTAACATTACAACAACACTGAGAGATGAACCACATGAGATACACACGCTGTGCGGGAAGCTGTTATGTCCATCCCAATCTAACTCACTCACTCATCTTTTATACCGCTTTATCCTGTATTCAGGGTCGTGTGGGCCTGGAGCCTATCCCAGGAGGCTTAGGGCACACCCTGGACAGGGTGCCAATCCATCACAGGGCACACGCATACACTCACTCACTACGGGAAATTTGGAAAGCCTAATCTGCAGGTCTTTGGACTGTGGAAGGAAACTGGAGAACCCGGAGGAAACCCACCAAGAGAACATGCAAACTCTGGAATCGAGCCTGGCCGGGAATCAAACCCGGACCCTGCAGGTGCAAGGCGACAGTGCTAACCTATCACTACCCCTCCGTGCCGCCTTATCCCAATATCCATTAGGAAATTCCAAACCCTGTTAGATACTTAAGGGACCATGGATGGGATCTGACGTTGTACAAAAGGATGTTAATCAGCATAAGTGCTCCGAATAAAAGTTCAATTTGGTTGTTTTGAGGTTGTATTTGCAATGTTGTACAGTACATTGTGCTTGGGCCGTTCCTTCAACGTTATTTCAATGGCATTTCATTTCAAAGACATTTGAAGTTTCAGAAACATCATCAAAACAACATCATTACAACTACAATATATTGCAACGCACATCCAATGTTAGGGTTCCTGCCGGGTGCTAAGTTTCTTTGGTACCTCTATGCAAAAATTTTAATAATTAGATACTGGGTCGATCATGCACACAGGTTGAACTTAATAGTGACCAGATGGATATCATCGTTGTCAACCTTGCTTGACCAAAGGAACAGAAATCTAACAGTGATGCAATTTACGTGCATCAAGATCCATTGCAACAGTTATTGATGAGCCAAACATCATCACTTAACCCACTCACTGAGTTTAAGCAGAATGGTTTTCTTATATTTGTTCAAACCAGTGGAAAAAAACAACAACTCAAGTGCCAATCCTGTTGTGGTAGAAATAGGCTAACAATGTACTGTATTGACGATCGTAAGTTAATATAACATGCAGTATCATGTTATATTAGCTTACGATCAATACATCGTCATATTTCACTTTTTTGTTGATCAATAAAGCTGGTATCATAAATTCACTAACACGAACCAAAGTTTATTACACACAGTGAGGACAGTACAATAAATAAAATAGTGTAAAGTTATTGTTCTTCAAAAGGGCAAGCTGGACAATATGTCTTAATGAGAGAGACAAATAACGTTTCCTAATTGCATTTCTAATATACAGAATATGGATTACAATAAAGGTGCAGCACGATATACATCTAATAAAAAATGACATTTTCAAATTTTAAGCTTTTGTGATGTCTTAAATAAAAAAAAATAAATAAATAAAAAAAAAAAAATATATATATATATATATATATATATATTTTATATATTTCTGCGTACTCCGGTTTCCTTCCATATGCAGATTAGACTGATTTGTGTTCCCAAAGTGCTTGTGTGTGTGTGTGTGTGAATGAGTTTGTGTCTGTGTGTGTGTGTGTGTGTGCGCCCCATGATTGAAGTCTCCTGGGATATGCTCCGGGTCCCTGCGACCCTGTATACAGGATAAAGCGGTATAGACACAGAGTGATTGATTAAAAGTCCAAAAAT
>JAQMYJ010000010.1:6620746-6641761 GCA_030014305.1 Clarias laeviceps
TATATATATATATATATATATATGCTATTTATTAATAATTTAAGAAAAGCCACTATAACATTAGGGCTTTTATAGCATTATATTGCTCTTCCCTAATTCTCTATGCAGGATGTAGGAGAGCTGTGCAGTCAGCAAACCGAAAAACATTTGTGTCAAGTCAAAAAACTTCAGGAGCGTACATTTTCATGTACCTTCTTATACTGACACACATCTTGTAGCGAAGCCAAAAAAGCTTGAAGCGTGAAATTGTGCTTTGTGGAATTTCAGACGCGACATAAACATTAACATCGGCTTCCTCCATGTTCACTGTAACGTCGCCTTAGAATTTCAGATTAACTCAGTGTCAATGTATTACAGGCGGGAAAAAGTCCAAAACACACACAAACGCGAACAATCTAAATCTAAAAGCACATGCTTCATCAGCTCTAGCATTAGGATTTGGAGCAAGTGTAGCGTCTCCCACCCACGGGCCGAGGTGGAGCGCGTCTCTAACCTGATCGCACTGGAGATTAAAGCGGCGTCTGAGCGGCATTAGCACGGACTGATCGCATTTCTCTCAGGTAAATATTCACCGAGGAGACCAGCGGCGACCGCCTGCCTCGCTAATCACCTCATCACCTCATCATATAATCACTGCCTCTGTCATACTCATCAATCTCATACTGTTATAGTATCACCGAGTGACCAGACACAGAGACACAGAGAGTGAGAGAGAGAGAGAGAGAAGAATAGAGGTAGGGAGACAGACAGAGTGAGAGACAGCGAGAGAGATTGAGGGACTAACACACACGCATGGGCAAAAAATAGCCAATTGTCCAATTACTTGTGGTCGCTTAATAAAAGGGTAGGAAATAGACAAAGAGATAAAGTGAGAGTGATAAGAAATAGAGACAAACAGACTGAGAAAGACAGACAGACAGATGAATACGTACGGGAAATAAAGACAGCGGCAAGAAAACAGAGAGTGAGAGACACAGATGGAGGAGAACAGATATAGCCAGACAAAGAAAGAGAGTGAGAAAGAGACTGACAGAGCGACAAAGAGAGAGAGAGATGGAGAAAAGGTACAAGAGTGAGAGACAAACAGAGGAAAGTGGAGAGGACGAGGAGGGGGAGGGAAGCAGGGAAGGGGCTATGGGGAAATGTGTAAAGGGTAAAAAGGAAAGAATTAAGAATAGGATGATAAATGAGAGAAAGAGAGAGAGAGAGACAGAGAGAGAGAGAGAGAGAGAGAGAGAGAGTGACTGAGAGAGAGAGAGTGACTGAGACAGAGACAGAGAGAGAGAGATGTCTGTCCTGCTGCTCCCTGCAGCATCAATGGAATTGATTTGGAGAGTGTGATTGAATGGAGCTGTGTGAAAGTAAGACACCATAAAATACAAAGAAAAGTGTTGCTCTTCTCTCTCTCTCACACACACACACACACACACACACACACACACACAGAGATGTGTGAGAGAGAATGAGAGAAAACAAGAAGGGATCTATATCTTTTTACTGAATACAGAGGTGACCTCTTGTCAAACTCTCCTGTGTTTGCTCTTACTCTTTACACACACACACACACACACACATAGACAGAGCATACATTTTGCCATTCTGGCATCTTAGCTACTGTAGTTAGCTGAAGGTAAATCACTAGAACTGTTAGCTAGCTGATTCTGTCCAGCTCACACACTCCAGTCAGTGTGTCGCTCATGATAAACAAATGCTAGCTAGCTTAGTGAGCTAAAGCTACCAACTCTCATACGTTCTCACACCATACTTTCAACTTCCTACGCTCTTTCAGACGAGTCTCTTTCAGACGAGTCAGTTATAAACAGCTTTTATTTTGAAGACAACTCATCGCTCTGGCGTGTGCTTCCTCGACACACAGGTGTAACCAGGTTGAATTTTACCGATGCTTGAAGGCATCATTTGCAAATAAAAGAATGGATCAATATACCTGCAGAGCAACGATGAGTGGGCCCAAGCACTTGCACCATCGCCGCCCGGGCGCACCAGAAAGGTGGGTACCATGTGAATATGCATTAAAAAAATAAATAAAAAATCCTTAGAAAAACATTAGGGCTCTCACACATTATGTCTATCAAAACATCAGGATTATCAGAGCGATGGCGATGATGTCATGTCTTTTGATGTCTTGGCCCTAATAATCTTTAAAAAACAATAGGGCCCTCGCACAATATGACATATAGGGCTGATGTCATAGTGCTTGGGCCCTAATGATAATTGAACCCACCATAACCGTGCTGAACAGATCAAAAGTTAAACACCTTCTGGAGCATTAATGACTGTATGAAGGCAGTGGCATAGTAATATCCAAAGAGACAAATCCATCCATCCATCTAGGAACCCATGTAGTCCAACTAGGGACCATGGAGGCCAATGGTGACCATTGTATTTACTCCCATTTTACGACTGTGGAACCTCCGGTCAACATTCACACACTATGGGCAATTTGGAAATGCCCAGTAGCCTAATCTTAGCCTTTGGGAGGAAACTGGAGTACCTGGAGGAAACCCAACAAGCACGGGGAGAACATGCAAACTTCATGCACACAGATCCTGAGCCGGGAATCGAACCCGGAAAAAGTGTGTGGTGGTCTAACCCAGGGCCCCAATGATAGGAGGGACCTTGTAATTCTGGCATAAAAAATGACAGATATGAAACAAAAGAAAGAAAGGAAGGACCAGTGAGAACACTTATGTACAGGCCCAGAGTTCTGTGCTTCAACCCTGCTGCCCTACATGGTGCTGCTGGAGAGCATATACAGTACTGTAGGTGTTTGGCTGGTAAGGTAATTTAATGAAATCACATGTCATGTGGACAAAGAGAACATGAATACATGGCATACCTTTATCCACCACTGTAAGTAAAATAGTTTGCCAAGTTAAGATCTAAGGGGGGATGTTTAATACGAGCACCATGATTGGTGGACGATTTTTCTAATATAGCGAATTACAGCTGCAAATGGAAAAACAAGTAAAAATGCTGTAATTTCTGTCTGATTAAACAGGAATTTTTGGGGTGAGAGTATGTGAGAAAATATACGAAAATATGAACGAAATGTTTAAGCCATTTATTTGGACCAAAAACAACAAATTACGGTTCAGTTGAGTTCAATTCAGCTAATGTCTTGTCCATATTTTAATTATAATCATATAATTTTGGGAAAACAGCTTTGGGTTTTAGTCGTCTTCGCCGTCATTGTGTAGAAAAATAACAAAACAAGCAAACAAAAAAAAAAACAACCCACATTTGTCTACTTCATGTGGTTTTGAGAAAAAAAATAAATTAAATTCCAGACAAGCCTTTATGAATAAATAATAATCTATAACCTAGTTCTGTAAATATATCATGGGAAATTATATATAGGGCAGTGACCCCCTGGCATGTGGGCACAGGGTGGTGAGCGGTAGCGGCGGGCAGAGTGGCCTGTGGGCAGCGACTCTTGCGTGGTTACTCGCGCTGACTCTTCTCCGGGGATGGCCGGGCCGGCCAGGTCCGGTCCCTGGAGCACATTTCATTGCCCCGCTCGCGTGGCACTCTTTCTCGGTTTAGCGTGTTCGTCGCACATCGTTATAGCATTGGATCCAACTCGGCTCCAATTAGGTTAATATTCATATTGTTGTTGTTAGTCCTTTGGCTGTTCCCGTTGATGGGTCGCCACAGCGGACCATTCAATCCGCACAATGCCTTTGGCACAGGTTTTACACTGGATGCCCTTCCTGACACAACCCTCCCATTTTATGCGGGCTTGGAACTGGCACTGCATCCAACGGCTGGGGTTGGGACATTGGCTGGGAATCAAATCTGGGCCTTCCGCATGGCAGGCGAGAAACCTACCACTGAGGCACCAATGCCCTCGGGCTATTACTCATATTATGAGTAGAATATTAGGGTCCATTTAAACACACATAGTTGATTAATATCTGTATCAGAAGCTCTGACAGTAGGCCTAATGTGTCCTGATGTGTTATAAGGTGCTAGTCTGTTTTGAGGTTCCACAACAATCAACAAAATTGAAAAAAAAGTTCTATTTTAACAATAATAATAGTAATAATAATAATAACTGAGTTCATGGGGTTGAGCACAAATGTGTGAGCTCCTCCTCATCTTTCTCCTGGATACAGCTAATAATTTATTGGAGGCAGCAGGTAAGTGTGGTACATCCCACCTCGACATACTCCGCTGGGTATGTGTGAAGAAGGAAGCTCACACAGAAATATCTCCTACTCTGAGCTGCTGTGGGCCAGACTGCGCCTTCATAAATAATGAAGCGACCTCGTGTCTTGTTTGCTAGGGTACAGACTGCCTGAGAACGGGAGCGCATACCCAAGCAGAGAAATCTCATTTCACACGACTCGAAGCTTACCTGGCCCTGCTGTTTGGTTTAGGCAGGCAATCCTACAGTACATGTGAGCATGTTAGGATTTTTCGATTGGAAATTTTATGCCTTATTGATCCAATCCAACGACTGTCATCACTCTGCACACATTTCCCTGACTGTTACGACCCTGTCCGGATATATATTTATATTTTTGAAAATGATGTTAGTTAACTGGAATGCAAAGAATCCACGTCTTCAAAATGTACACACTCTATATGAGGATAAGCTTACAGAAATAAAACATGATCAAGATGTGATTTAGCGGATTGTGTATTTGTTTTATTCTCTCGATTGGTCTCGGACACCGCCAGCCTTGTGGAATCAAAGGTTATCTATCTGTCCATGCAGCCATTATCTATACCGCTTGTACTGTGCATAGCTTTTGTTGTCGTGTGAAGCCTACAGCCTATCCCAGGGAACTCAAGGCACGACCTGGATACGTTCCTAAGGGTACGTTCTGAATGGGGTGCCAACTCATCACAGGGCAAAAGCACACATGCACTGACGCATCCAGTCACACACTATAGGGATGTTGGAAATGCCAATCTTGTAATGTGGGCGGAAACTGGAAGAAACCCACCAAGCATGGGGAGAACATGCAAACTCCACACACACACACACACACACACACACACACAGCGGAGGCAAGATTCAAAGCTCCAACCCACTGATAACCACTAAGCCACCATGCTGCCCAAGATTTCCTAGATACGACTTAGTCTTTTACTCAACAATCTCAGATGTGTGCTTAATCTAAACCTGCCGCGAAACCTGACTCGGAGAAAATTTCCTTCTCAGAACAAGTCCAAAGTTTAGCAACGGGAAGCGGTTATGAAAAACAAAAAGTCTGAATGGAGAATTATACATTTCAGTGACAGCTTTGGGACTGCGAGGAGAACTTTACATCACAAATACGACAAAAAAGTGCTAAATCTCTTTTAAGCGCCTAAGAATGTGACAGAAAAAAAAAAGAAGTTTTGTGTAAGTTGGTATGCAGCGGCGCGCCGTGGCTCGTGTCAAAGTGTCAGAAATGCGACCAGCTGAGCTGAAATTACAGAGCGAGTGAGACAATCACATCGAGTAAACAGGTGTTGGCCCAGCACGGGGCTATCGGCAGGTAATCGGCCAAGGCTGCCATCACACCCTGACACCCCCCCCCACCCCCAACATGTACACCTACAGTACAGACTCTCACTCACACACACACAGGCACGCGCATGTGCACCAACGCACTTGTGCACCTTCATCAAGGCGAAACAAGGAGCTAATGGAAAGTCATTACGTCGGATTTGACCTGCGTTTGAATTTTAATTAGCTAGCCCACTCCCCTAAAGCGCCCGCGCATCGACTACTTCAAAGAAATCAATTCCGAGTCTTTTACAGATGCTACGACGAGGTTCGGCCCATCATCTGCAATCACGCCGTACTGAGCAAAGCAATCAGCAAAACTAAAGAGGGGATAATTAGATGTTCCTTGTGTGCGTGTGTGTGTGTGTGTTTTAGGCGAACGTTTCACGTTGTACTTTTAAAAAAGAAACAGTGGTAAAATGACTGTCAAGAGAGATGTAATCTTGGTTCACAGGTATATACACACACACACACACACACACGCACACACAGATAGACATGGCCCTACCTCTGTTTCACCTCTGCTGTTATATAGAGGACATCCAGAACTCTTTATACCCTGCTTTCAAAGCTCCCTCACAACACGCCGTCTCCCTGTTCACTCCCTCTCCACTCTACAATAACTTTCCTCCCCCTTTTTTCTTCATCCGAACGTCTTGGCTAAATGCACACTGTGTTCCATCTCACCTTGCCCGACTTGTCGACGGAGCGGGGCTTAAAAACTGTACGTGTCTGAGAGCTGAGTTTGAGTGTACAAGCCAGGGGATGGAAGGACTCTCGATCCTTCCATCCGGCAAAGCAAAGGTCGTATGCAAGAAGAAAAAAAAATAAAAAGGCAAAGGTTGTAATTCATTGTTTACATTATGCTTTTACCACCTAGCTTCATTCCCGAAACTTGACAGGTTGTTTTAAGGAATAACTCACTCGATGAAAAGTATGCACTTTATTTGGCAAGGGTTACAATTTTTTATTGAGTAATAAGAAACAAAGTGTGAATGGGCGAGACTAACCTGCTTTAACATAAATGGAAATTGTAAAATAATTTACAATTTAAAAAGTTAGGAAGTTGGAGCGCAAGATACAGCGCCTCTCGAGCAGACAGGGTTAAGGGCCTTGCTCAAGGGCTCAACAATGGCTTGAACCTCCAACCTTCTGATCGGTAACCAAGAGCCTTAACAGTTTAACCCACCACTACTCTGAAAAATATAAATACCAAACCCATATTCTAAGCAAACACCAGTTGCTGCCGTGGGAGCACTATGGACTCCCCATCGGACCACTAGGGAACATGAATGTGTGGAAATAACCTGCTGTAACACAAATAAGTGTTAACTAACCAACTAATCTGATGTGAATGGGCAGGACTGGTCTGCTGTAAAAAAAGGAACTGTCTCTAAAGGGAATGGGTTTACCTAGCCTGCTGTTACATTAATGGCAAGGACTCCATCCATCCATCTATAGGAACCTCTGTAGTCCACCCATGGACTGTGAAGGCCAATGGTGATTACTATTGTATATATTGGACCGTGGTATTTTACAACCATGGTAGGACCTCTGGCCAAAAGTCACACACTATGGGTAATTTAGGAAAGTCAATTAGCCTAATCTGCATGTCTTTGGGCACACTGTCCAGGGGGTACCACGCCTCGTGCCCTAAGTCTCCTGGGATAGGCTCCAGGTCCCCGCGACCCTGAATACAGGATAAAGCAGTATAGAAGATGAGTGAGTGAGTGAGAGAGAGTGAGTGCATGTCTTTGGACTGTGGCAGGAAACCAGAGTACCCGGATGAAACCCACCAAGCACGGGGAGAACATGCAAACTACATGCACACAGACCCGGAGCCAGGAATCGAACCCGGACCCTGGAGGTGTAAGGTGACAGTGAGAGAGCACTAAGCCACCGTGCCGTGCCACCAATGGGCAGGACTTACCTACTGTAATGTAAATAAGTGAAACTACATTCCACAGTCCTACAGACAGGTCCCTATTATTGGTTGGTGGAGTCTAGAGACCTCCTATGTCACTAAGAACAAACACGAAAATGTAAAAGTATAAAAGCAAATGTGAATGCTTCGTAATGACCATTAAGTTAATCATGGATTCTCGACTCGAAGCCAGATACTATCAAGGTAAAGCCAAACCTAAGCTCCAAACTTGTTAATTGAGGAGGAAATCTAGTTAGACAAGTTCCAGTGTGAAATCGATTCTTGTGGTTTATTTGCAATTCAGATGGGTTGAGTTACACAATGCAAATAATCAAATGGACCACAGCTGGGGGGAATTCATTACAGAGAAAACCTGTGACAGGAACTGCACAAAAACAACAACAATAACAAAAATAACATAATACAGCACAAGCACATTCTTCAGTCCCAAACCTGCTGGATTTCTGCATGCATCAGCTCTTTTCATTTGGCACCTTGTGCAACGTATTTGATGGACACCTTTGGCAAACCTATTGGTACAGTAGGATCCGTTTTGGGAACAAATCAGTGAAGAGTCAGTGAACTGTGAATGTTACGGCGTTCACCTAGTGTTCTCTGCTTCTGATGGAACTGTACTCATCCTTCCAGCAGGTCTGGACTTGAGGGCTGAAATATTCATGTGGTGTTTGGCTACCTCAGTACAACTGTCACAAAAAGTCGCTCCATGCAGCTGGCAAGCAACTCCTCACTAGGAACATTTAGTTCAGGTTAGAAGAACAAAAAAGTGCACAGAACAGAAAGAAAAGGCTGTGACACCTGCTGGCTTTTATTACTTCCTGGCCACAATGGCATTTCTGATCATCAACTGCGGGAAGCTGAATGATCTTCAAAAGCGACGACGTGTCTCCCAATGGAAGCCATTAACATTCGAATGAACTGAAAGTGTAAAAGGCAGCAGAATAACACACGCTATGATTTCACATGAACAGAAACGAGCAATTAATTGATGAACGCAGCAATCACACTAATGCATAGTCGATAGCGCGAAAGGCATACCCGGAACATTACGTGCCAGTGTGTGAGTTCAGGACAGAGAGTGAATGCATTATGTGCATCGATCGCCGTTCCTCGTGTGCAAGGAATAAACTATGGACCAAAATCCTGGTTGTGACGACGAGATGAAATACCGCACTGTTAATTTGCGTCAGGGTTTGGCCCTGAACGTCGTCGTTTGCAAGAAAAGCAAAATTAAGTGCGTTGATTCCAGGGGTTGGTTTTAAAAGTGCACTGCTTTCATCAGCAAATTAATTTGAGTGTAAAAACAATAGTTTCAGGTATCGTGCAAGGGGTTCGGCCTCTCGGATTTCCACAGTCCCGCGGGACTGAGCTGTAACCCCGGTGAGACCCACCTGTGTTCCTTTTGCTTCCTAATGAGCTCGGCTAGGTGTATCGGTGCAAGACAAAAGCCTAGATATACTGTTACACAGCACTACTGCTCAAAAATAATTACATACTACTGTCACACCATGACTATATACAGTACTACTGAGCTTTACTGCCACAGAGAGTGTGGATTTTATTCTTTATGTTGTCAGAGGAAGCAAGAGCAAAAATATGGGTTAGTGTATACAAAGAAAAACACACTTCTGCTGTTCTAGGAAAATAAATTTTTTTAATCCATTTCTAGTTATATTTAATATTGACATCCAAGAAACCAGCTGGTTTTTATCATCAGTTGTGTTGTCACTGCTGTAAACAGTTGTTTCTTTGTTTTAGCCTGTTTTTTCCATCTCACGTAACGGTAATGAAAAAAAGTGGAAAACCTACAATACATACTGGCACAAAACATTGACACCGGAGACGCCTTCAATTAGTGTCAAGTAACATCTCCTTATAAACAGTTAGTTCTGACTGAGCAATCTGATTGGACTAGAGCCATTCGAGTAGTGATAATAGCACAGGGATGTTTAACTAGATATACTAATAACTCTTAATTATACTAACTATCGGTTGCAGTGTGTGAAAGTAGGTCTGTCCGGTCTTCCATACTGAGGAGAGAGCAACTGATTGCCAAAAAAACCCATTCAAAACCAGTCTTGCAGCAAGAAAATGCATCTGATAATGTTATGTCATCCTAAAACAAACGCTTTTACTTCCTTAATAATTGCTTCTAAGTCGTTCTGAATTGGATCTGAACCATCTGTGTTCTTATATTTATGGCTACAAGGCTAAATAGAGTTGCAAGCAATGCTGATGCTGAGCGGGCCCAAGCAACCTGTGCCATCGCCCCTGGAGGAGGAAGGGGCCCAAGCAATGCTGAGCGGGCCCAAGCACCCTACGCCATCGCCCCTGGAGGAGGAGGGGGCCCAAGCAATAACGAGCGGGCCCAAGCACCCTGCGACACCCAAGGAGGAGGAGGGGGCCCAAGCAATGATGAGCGGGCCCAAGCACCCTGCGACATCGCCCCTGGAGGAGGAGGGGGCCCAAGCAATGATGAGTGGGCCCAAGCACCCTGCACCATCGCCACCCGGACACACCAGAAAGACAGCGGGCATAGTGGACACATTTTAAGGGGATATCACAATACCATTAAAACATATGGGCATAATTTTAGAAAAGGAGAAATATTATGTCCAAAATCCAAAAAACCCCAGATGCTGGAAACAAAAGCATCACACTATGATGTCACTCAATATGATGTCCCACAGAAAGTTATTAACCACTTTCCGGCATAAGTTTAAGGCATCGTCATGGCTGTCCTGTTTGGGATATCAAAAATGTAATCTTGTAATTTTGCATCCTGAATGTCTTTAGATCACATGGGCCTGGTTTGGTGGCGTACGTTTAATGTCCGTATAAAATACCTTTGGGTGTGTTTTGCAAGCGACACAAAATAACTGACGTCCTGTTGAATTGAGCCCATGACATGTGAAAGTTGTTCAGCTCAATGAGCTCTAAATGTACAGTATACCGTGTTGTGTGCATACATGCAAGTGTGTATGTGCTATGCATATTAAGACCCCCAAAAAGCTCCAAATGGTGAGGGAAAAAAATCCTTAGGAAAACAATAGGGCCCTTCACACACTATGACGATATAGGGCTGATGCCATAGTGCTTGGGCCCTAACACAAGGCTGAATCCCAAATCGCTCTCCGACCCCTGATTAAGAGCCCTACTGTACTTCATGTGTGGTGACAATGGATTGTACATCCTAGCGCAATAGCTTCTCATTTAATGCTATTCGGAACCTGGAAGTTAACGGAGCTGATATTATAAAGCAGAATAAATGGAAATATAAAGAGAAATGTATGAGATTTACAGGACTGTGCACCACCTCCATGCTTTATTCTCCTCATTTCTTAAGAACTGAAAACTACTTTCATCACAGTTAATTACACTGTTAATTACTGTTAAGTCATGGAAGGATATGTTGTTGGCAGAGCAAAATAACTGTTTAAATAAAGAAAAACAAATCATAATATATTCATCATAAATGGTGTTTGTGGAACTGCTGTATAAAAGCAATATCACACCATTAAAACATTTGAGCTACATTCAGCAGTACAGCATTTCCTCTTGTGTGATATTTCTTAATTATGACATTACAACATTGTTTGTTCACTATGTTCGGTGTCGACCCTATAACACAAGTTGCTGCTCTAGAAATAATAAAATATTAATATGTGCATTAATATTTAATTGTGATTCGAGTTTTGTCTGAGCTGCTGCTGTTATGGAAAATCAATCAACATCTTCTGACCAATCAGAATCAAGACTGCTCTGACATGAACGGTGTTGTTGGAGGGCTTTCGGCTGCACCTTGGACCATCCATTGCAACCCTCCCATTTTAACCAGGTTTGGGACTGGCACTCCATCCAGTGGCTGGGAATTGAACAGGGTTTTCTGCATGGGAGGTGAAAAACCTATCACAGAGCCACCACTCTGCTATACACATTCTGCCTGTAGCCCATTTTCATTGGCTTCTAGCCTACACAATGCTCCTAAAATAACGTCCTAAAACATCTCTTTATCCTATATAATTTTCGCATGTCTTTGCGAAACTAAAAATGTTGTACAGTAAGAATGTTTTCAAAATGTCATACAGTAACCTGCATTTTAAATTTTTTGCAGACCCAGAAAAAATTCTGGAACCATCACATTTCGAAAAAACCTCCAACTCCTGGCTAACAAAAGCTAGGGCTTTTGTGGCGCCCTCTAGCTGTCAAACTTAGAGCAGGCGCAAGATATACTCCTAAATAGAGGAAGAAAATAAAACACAATAAGTAATTGGAAAAACACAAGCGCATGTGTCAATGTGCTTCCTTTGGTGCTCTGTTTCAAAGGTGCTCACAAGTGTGTGTGTGTGTATGTAGGTGGTTTTATATCTGGGTAATGACTAAATGTTCCCACAAGGAAAGGCATATCTGACAGATTTGCTTAAATTTTCATTAGATTTACGTGTCGCACACGGTATCATTAATTATCTGGATTAATAATTATGTCAGTGAAAGGTCCTCACAAGGATAGTATGGCGAATGTCTGTGTGTGTGTGTGTGTGTCTGGCCTTGTTTCCACATCAGTGGCATTTTGTAAAACGCACCGGGACACTATAACACGGCGGGGAGACTGCAAGGCTACGACAATCGATATTAATTCCCCCTTTAATAGACGGAGGGTAATTAACAAGACACGAAAAATTAACGAGTCAAAGCCGGACAGTGTTTACTGTAGCGAGCGTGCATGCAGCGGACGTTATTATAACAATGCTGCAAGAAAAAAGGCTTAAAGGCAAGGGAATCAAAAATGAATTCGACTCAACACACACAACAATAGAGAGAGAGAGAGAGAGAGAGAGAGAGAGAGAGAGAGAGAGACAGACAACCAGAGTGTGAAATAAAAAGGAAGTTATTTTCGGGCACTAATTGTAATTGTGTTCACTTGATACGATAAATTTGTCTTGTGGTGTAAAAAAAAAAAAAGTGGACTCATCCCTCTCCGGGCCGCTGTACCCCATCTTAATTACTACAGTATATCTATATGGGCCATTATGTTCCAACGCACGGCCTCATGGGATCTATTTGTATAATCCATAATTTTTCTCTCTGAGTGCTGCCTGCTGCCAGAATGAGCAATGGGGGAAAAAAAGAAAAAGAGAGAAATAATGAGGAAGACGGGTAAAAAGAAATGAAAATAGCAGTAATAAGTTCGCTCGTTTCTTTCTATTTTTTTTTTCCTTTTCTAACTATTTTTTTTTCTCCGTCTCTCTGGGGTTCGGGTCAGGATGAAAACATTAAACGCTCTTGTTTAGATACGCGCGAATCCCACAGGAAACGCGGCACTGCGGCGAACTGAGCCGAGTCTCGTCCTCACTGAATTATAATGTGGCTTAAGCGAGGGAAAGTGGCGGTCAGATGAAAAGAATGTAAACAACCCTTATTGCGAGAGGTAGGTCTGCTCTCGGGGCCTTTAGGTAAGAACAGATCGCTGCAATATAATCAGAGATATCAGAGGCGTCAGGTCTGTGCTCAGGGTTAGAGCGTAAATGTTGTATTTTTCTATTTACACCTGGATGGGGGATGTTAGGGCAGAAATGTGCATGTGCATTCGCTTGGTCTGTAGCTCGTGCACGTCCTCAGAAATTAACACAACGTGGCGGCAAGATGCAATACACGTGCAAACGGCAGTGAAGTCAGCCGACATGTCAAAAAGGATACGAAGTTATAAGACCAGGTCCGCAGTTACCCCCAACCTGTATGATGTGTCTTTACCACCGCACAGTTTCAAAGATCGATGTCAAAGCTGACAGCTGGCAGGAGATAAGTACTCGAGATGCTGCCATGTTTTTTGAGATTATGCAAAACTGCCTGAATGAAGACAAGACCCCCCTGCTGGAGTCCTCTGGTAACACGTGAAGTACGTCAGCAAGTATGCGAACAAAGTTGACTACGCGATTGCTTAGACTTTAGCATGCTGCACATGTACAGTAAGTGATGAAAAGAAAGTCATGCTATACTGGGATCTGATCAGGGTGACGTAAAATGCTTCTATTCTGTAGACAAATTTTCTCATCAATAAATGAAATATAATCATTATTTGGACGTAATCACGCTAATAAAACAAACTTTACAGACATCAGGGGACTAACACAGCTAGCTAGCTACACATTGTAAAAACTCATTATAAAAAAAGGTGTTTCATCCATGTGTGTGTGATAAGTAAAGTTCCAAGTTCCATAAAGTTCCAACATGTTTCCATGTTTCCCCAGTTTCTTTGATTCCTGTAAGTACAATATTTCAAGAAAGAGTGGTTTCTTTGATTTCCATTATCAATGGAATCAATGGAATGGTTTCAAACAGCCTAAAGGTCATAGCAAGGTCAACTCAAAGGTACAATATTTCAGTTTTTTTCCTTCCTGTTTGTCATGTAGTTGAAACTGACACAGTGTTCCAAGTAGAAAGAGGAGCTCGAATTGCTTGTAGTTTGTAGCAAACACCGTCGTCGATGCCATGTGGCCGTGTACAAAAACCAGTTACGAGAAAGAGTAACTACTGTAGGTGAAACGTTCACTACTCTGTACCTGATTTATTAGAGCGGCCGTTCCTAAACTTACAAATGCCGTGGACCAGTTTGAAATCTGGAAATCTTTTGCGGCCCAAACAAACATTTAATCAACCCGTGAGACTGAGATAAATGAATTTATTGAAACTCTTTGTTCTAATGAGTTTTTATGTAAATATTTACTTAGAAATAATTAATGCTAAATAAAACTCAAATGCAAAGGTGAAAATAAATCAAATAAATAAGTTACTTATCGTAGCCCACCTGCAGAAACCAGGGTGCCGAACCTACTGTAGACTTTAGGAAACAACGTACTAGAGGAGTCGCCTTGCACCTCCAGGATCTGGGTTTGATTCCCAGTGTTTGATTTGATTCAGTGTATTTGTTTACGCCATTTTTGCAATGATGTATTAGATGCATTGATTTAAAGTTGGGCGGCATGGTAGTGTAGTGGTTAGGACTGTCGCCTTGCACCTCCAGGGTCTGGGTTCGATTCCCATCTCTGTGTGCATGGAGTTTGCATGTTCTCCCTTGATGGGTTTCCTCTGGATGCTCTGGTTTCCTTCCAAGGTCCAAAGACATGCAAATTAGGCTAACCCGCATTTCCAAATTCCGTGTGAGTGAGTGTACGTGTGTGCCCTGCAATGCACTGGAGCACTGGCACACAAGGGAGTCCCCTGAAATAGGCTGCAGGCTTCCGACAACCCTGAGCAGGATAAGCGGTATAGAGAATGAGAGTACTAGAGGATAGGTTTGGTCATATATGGCAGATGATATGACTGTTTTGCTTTATTTGAGAAGAAGTGGCATATGGGATCTAGTTGCTGGTAGGAGATGAAGGATTTAGTGACCGAATGAAACACTTCACATCAGTGTCAGGGGCTGCCCGGTGACTATGGTGTTAGACTGCAGATCTGAAGGTCCCTGGTCCCTGAAGGTACCATGTTGAGGTTCGTACAAATTGTACGAACCTCAACATGGTGGAGTTAAAGGGGCTGAATGGAACAAGCAATGTTTCGAGCCCCAGATTTGGCAGGTTGCCGCTGTTGGGGCCCTTAAGCAAGGCCCTTAACCCTGTCTGCTTCAGGGGCGCCGTATCATGGCTGACCCTGCGCTCTGACTCTAGTCTACTTACAGGAAGCTGGGCTATGTGAATAATAAAGAATTTCACTGTACAGTGACGTATATGTGAAGAATAAAGGCTGAATTTAACCTTACTTAACTTAATCCTAACATGGTCATGGAAGAAGCAAACAAATTAATAACAAAGTAGACGGTGGTGGTGGAGACATTCCCATCGGCCCTGTTTGTGTGTGTGTGCATTTTTGCTAATCCAGTTTAAAAAACTAAAGAAGCCTGAAATCACAGATACAGCACTTTCTGCACCTCTAGGAGGCGCTGTGGCTGATATCTGTTGCCAGTGTGACATTTTTCACCCCGGTTTTGTCCTGGATATAATTCACCAGCGTGACTCAAATAATGACGCGGAGTTTGTCGGAGTCTTATCGGGGACGGGACGGCGATTAATACCGCAAAGCGAACACAATAACACTTGACTCATTGAATTTGGTCAGAGTGAAATCACAAAGCCAGAATTCATTAGGAATCCTGACAAGCGCTGATCAGGCCTCATTAACTCTATAATTACAGATTAATGTGTCATTCTGCAAACCGTATTAGCTCACGTGCAAACAAATCTTCATTAGAGGTTTGAGTCCCCCCGTCTCGCTCGCTCGGACTCGTACGCACTGATGAAAATGTAAAGAGCGCTATTCATCTACGAGCAGTCCTGCAGGAGGTGTGGAAACGCAGCAGTGCCTTATGGGACACCAGCGGAGAGAAAGGGGGGAAAGAAAGTGAGTGAAAGAGAGTGAGACAGAAAAAGAAGGTGAGAATGATACACAAAAAGAATGTGCGCGTGTGAGGGAGAGAAAGAGGGAGACAAAGAGCAAGAGAGAGTGTACGAGAAACACAGAAGGAAGGGTAAAGAGACAGTGAATAGAGTGGAGAGAGGGAAAGACATGGTAAGTGAAAAACCGAGAAAGACAGTGAGAGGGAGGAAGATGGTGCAAAAGAGAGATAGTAATACATGGACATAGAGACAGAGAGAGGGAGAGAAAGCGAGAGAAAGAAAGTAAAAGTCAAAAAGAGAAAGAGAGAGAATGGGAGATTTAAAGAGAGGAAGGAGACAATGAATGAAAGACCATGAGAAAGACAGTGAGAGACAGAAAAAGAGGGTGATATAGTAGAGAGGGAGAGGACAGAGAGCCAATAGGAAAGAAAGACATAGCAAGAGACAGAAAAAGGTTGACAGAAAGAAAGAAACAAAGAAACATATAGATCAACAGAGAGATAAAACTGAGTAAATGAAAGAAAAGGACATAGAAAAGGAGATATAGGGAGACAGAGAGAGAAAAAAGGGAGAGAAAGAGTGATATAAAGATGAAGAAATAAGGAGAGGGAAAGAGAGAGAGAGAGAGAGAGAGGGAAGGAAAGACATGCTAAGTAAAACCTGAGAGAGACAGTGACAGAAAAAGAGAGAAAACGAGTTTGACAGAGCAGTGAGAGAGAGAGAGAGAGAGAGATAGAGATAGAAAAGCAAAAAGAGAGACAGAGAAGAAAGGAATGACAGGGAGACAATGAGAAAGAAAAAGACATAAAAAGGTTGACCGAGAAGAAAGACAGAGACAAAGAAAAAAAAGACAGCAAGAGACAGAGAAAGATCAACAGAAAGATAAAACACAAAGAGAGTCAAGACAAAGAAAAAAAGGAAAAGAAAGACAGAGACAGAGGGAGACAGAGAGAGGGAGCAAGAAAAAAGAAGAGAGAGAGAGATATATAGAGAGACATGGAGACAGACGGAGACATAAGGAGGGAGAGAGAGAGAGAGAGCAGATGGGATGGGAATTGCTATTTTTTGCCTGTCTTTCCTTGGTTCTGTGTGAAAGGCCAGCTGAGCATTAGCATTCCATAACACACACAATATGTGCACAATCAGCGGCAACCTGCAAGCTGCCATTCACCAGAGGAGCAGCAAACACACACACACACACACACACACACGCAGACTTTCCCTCTAGTAGTCTGAGAGAGATCTCAGGAGGTGTGTGTACACAGTGGTGTCTGTCCGTCTTTGGACACACAGGCTGGCAGACGGAGACATGACTGTCCTTCTCTCACGCGCTCTCTGAGGTTCAGCGTCTTCTGGGCGGACAGTATGGTGTCAGTCTGAGTCTCTCAGCTTTTCACCCGACACGTCTCTCTGCTCAGACGGGCTAAACGCTCTTGACAGGCGTCCACACACATACACACACACACACACACACTTTATATCTCCAGCTTCAGTTCTTCTTAATTCACCAAATAAATGAATAAAGCAAATGTACCGATTCTTACAGTGGACTCGCGAGCACCTCACGTTCCATCAGCGCTTCTGAACAGCGGTGGAATCTCGTGTCCTTCAACACTACTAGGTCAGTGTGATTAAATCGACCAGCCGATCCTGTGTTGGTTGATTCGAGCGATTGAAACCATGCGGCCGTTTTGCACATCAGAACCGATTTACTGTAATATACGCTAAAGCCGACAACTTTTTTTTTTAAAACATTCTACATCTCCATATATATATATATATATATATATATATATATATATATATATTATCTGGTTTACTTTTTATTTGGCTAAATTTTAATATTTTTTTTTCTTTTTTCCTTTGAGTTTATGAGCGGTTGGTGCAATATCGCCCCCTACCTGACTGGAGTGTGAAGCAGAAGATTGAAGGCAGGAATAAAAAGATGATCATTTGTACTCGACATGACATTTCAACAATCAACAACAAAAGTTACACAGAATTTCAGTGTTTACTGCTTATTTTTGATACAGTGGCATTAAATTGAATTCTTGATAATAGCAGCAGGTTGTAAGAGAATCAGGGGAACAGGTTCAGAACTCCATTTCCCAGCAAGCATCGCAGACTACAAACATGGCCACCAGGAACTACAGCACACAGAACATGCATGCACATGGTTCAGATTGAACTCACCTCCAATTACATAAAAGCAGCTCGTAAAAAGAAACCTGTAGCAGTGCATGAAGTATTATTTAGTACAGTTGTGTTTCGACTTTCGGCTTTTAACCTGGTTTGTACTGTAGAAGGATTCTAGAAGGAGTTTTGCCCTGACCTTGTCGTTGTTGTTTGTACATTGCCTGACCGTGCATGTTTTTGACGTTGCCTTTGAATTAGTGTTTTGGATTTGTTTGCAATTAACCCCTTTGATCTTATGTGCATTTGCATCCTTCCCCAACTTCATCATCTCTAATGCAGGTCAATGAGCAGTCTCGCTCACACGGATGATACAGGTTTTCCTTCCTGGATGGTAAAGTCTACAGCTATACTGTAGCTCTACAGTATCTGAAAACACTTTCAGGGTCGGATGGTGATGGTGGTTTCCGGAAAGAAGCCGATCACTATGCTATAGGGCAAAGAGTATATTTAATGACGTCAGAAATAACTGTGAGAGGAAGTCTCTAAGGACTATTTCAGAAATCTTTGGTCGACAAAATATTACAGACATTGGGACGACCATGGTACTGTATTAGGTTGCTTTTAAAAGTTTACTTGGATGAAATGACATTAAAACATAATGTTGACTATATGACGATGGAACAACTTTAAACCACTCACTCACTCATCGTCTATACTGTACCACTTTATCCTGCATACAGGGTTGAAGCCTATCCCAGGATGGTTAGGGCACGAGGTGGGGTACACCCTATACAGGGTGCCAATCCACCCCAGTGCACACACACATACACACACTCACTAACTCACTACAGGCAATTTGGGAACGCCAATGAGCCTAATCTGCATGTCTTTGGACTGTGGGAGGAAACCCACCAAGCACGGGGAGAACATGCAATCTCCATGCACACAGAGATGGGAATCGAACCCAGACCCTGGAGGTGCAAGGCGACAGTCCTACCCACTACACTACCATGCCGCCCAACTTTAAATCAATGCATCTACTGTAATACAACATTGCAAAAATGATGTAAACAAATAAACTGAACATGCAAACAATGCACACAGAGGTGGGAATCAAACCCGGATCCTGGAGGTGTAATGCAACAGTGCTAACCACTAAGCCACTATGCCGTTATTATTATTATTAGATTTTTTTTATTTTATTTTGTGGAACAGAAGAATTACATGTTAGCAAGGTCAGGCATGCATACGAAACAAAAGCTAGCTAGATAATTCGGTCGTTTAAATCAAATAAAAAAAATCATATTAAAATAGTAAAACATGCAGTCATGAGTTCCTTTATTGCATCGTTATTTAGTAAAGTCACCATGATACAATAAACAATATTTTGTACACAATACAATATTTCATGATATTTAGCCATGAAAGAAATGTACTGATTTATTTGACCTCATCATGGGAAAAACCAGACGCTGAGACACAACAAAATTTTGTTTGATCTTAAAACCGTAGACATGACATTTTCTGCCAGACTTCTAAATAAATAGCCAGAGCAATAGGTGGAGTTTATCATTATTTCGTATATAATATCGTTAATCATATGGAGTGCAATACAAAGTGGTCACAGGATTCCTGTTGTCCCCCTCACTGTTTGTCCCAGCTGCCGTCTCCATAGTGAATGTATAAGTAAACCAGTCCACACAACCCCTAAAGTCTCTCATGTCTCCTCCACCAACACAAACCAAACCCAACCTGTTAGTAAAGTCACTCAGGCACCCTGAAGACCCGAGACAGAGAAATATTACTCACTATTACTACAAACTAACCTTCTTCCACTCCATAATTCACAGCTCCGCTGCGAAGATTGTTTTGCTGAATCCTGACCTTTCTGTCAGCGATCTCTGGCTCCTTCGAGGCTCTGGTTATCAATTGTCAAAAAGAATTGCCTCAATTTAGGCCCGGCTTTAATTCTGTAAGCATGTTGTGTGTGTGTGTGTGTTTTATGTGCCCCACTTTAGAATAGCTTGTCTGACATTTTAAATGTCAAAAGCTGTGTGGAAAAAGCTGCAGCCTGTAACGAGCCAGTAGTTTGCGTCGAGCGCCAGAATAATGAGCGAGGATGCGTAAATGCAAATGTAAGGGAAAGGCTACTGAAATGTAAAACTGTATTGTTGGTAGTCGTTTATGATCGAGAAGAACAGGAGAAAAATATGCATAGAATATTTTTTTATGGTGAGAATGAGTGATAAAATATCCAGATCAATGCGATAAGAGTCACTGCTAGACAAGTACTCAGCGTTTTGGTGTACAGTGGTACCTCAGCACACGAACTTAACTTAACCCCAAGGTTTTTTTTTTTGCCTGAAGAATTCAAATGTTGCAAGAAACGTACATCCAGGAGCCGATTAAAAGTTGTTTGCATCAGATGGAAGCCAGAAATAAACGGAACCACCTTCAGTTAAGAAACCAGTGCCAATAAGAATCATAAATTAAGGTTAAGTGAGGTTTAATGTATATTTATTTCATATTTTACTTCATTTACATGTATTTTTTAAAATGTTTTGATTGTTTTTATATAAAAAAATATGATTATAGTGTTGGATATTGGTAATATTGGTAATATTGGTAATATTTTTGATGGCTGGAAAAGATTGCAAAACTATCAGCCTGCTTCTGTTAGCAAATCCTTAGCAAGTCTTCTGCGTTATGATTGGTTACAAGAATTTAGCCTGGTTGCTTATTGGCCAGAAAAGAAGAGCATGTTTTTAAAAGGTTAAAAGACCCAGAAGATTAAGTCACTAAAAGTTTTGCGAGATTTGGCAATTCTTTTTTTTTTTTTTTTTTATCCCCCTCAAATTTTATTATTTTTTTGTAAGAATCATTTTTCCTATGGATTTGTTTTCTTGTTCCTTTAAGGCAAAAAAAAAGAAAAGAAGGGTAAAAAATTTATATATACACTACCGTTCAAAAGTTTTAGAACACTTTCTAACTCCATGATGGTTCCTGATTTTTATTTCTTTCTA
>JAQMYJ010000010.1:6646494-6667352 GCA_030014305.1 Clarias laeviceps
CAGACTGAAACACGACTGCCCCCTACAGGTAATGAAGGGCATTTTCACAGCTTCCCGCACGCAGCCGCGCAAAGCCGATGCAAGTCACGGGATCCCTTTTCTCAAAACGTTCGTTTTTACTGGCGACATCTGTAGAGATGGCGGGGATAAATCAGTTCAGTTATGGATGGTGATTCTTTTGTGTGGTGATTGACGTATCGCCACAGTGACTCCAAAATATATATATTTTTAAGAATGTTATTTGATATTTATAATAGAGATGAACCGGTCGATCGGCATGACAAGACTTGGCTGGTATTTAGTTTCATTGGCTGTGACCGATGATCAGCCTCAGATACCTGTATAAACGATTCTGTACCGAGCGCAGAAGCTTCCGCTATAGCGAAAAAAGTCTCCAAACATTTTTTTTTTTCTCCAAACGCATGAGCGCTAGAAGTCAAATGGGCACACGTGCCAGCAGACACTCAACCCGCGTGCTCACTGTCCAGCTGAGTTTTAAAACTTCGGAGACGTTTCAGGAGGTAAAACGTCACTGTTTCTTTTTGATCCTACAGGTGGCGCACTCTGAACTATTTACTATTTACACGTCTTTATCCCATGTGGTTCTAGTGAATTATTTGCCAAATTTGTTTAGGAATAATAATAACAGAGATACTGAGATGCTGCTTGGTAAAATGATAATTAACTCTTGTATTTGAAGTCCGTTTGTATTGTTAAAACTAATGTTATAAGAAAACTAATGTTATAAGAAATGGGCTACATTTAATTAATTATGAACTTTTTTAAAGGCTTAAAATTGTAATTAAATCATGTGAAGATGTAATATCAGATCGGGATATTTATAAAATTGCAATTTTATTCGTATTGGCACTGAGGTATTACGATAATATCATATCAGGAGATGACTGTTGATTCCCGGTGGATCATATTCTGATATTTTTAACCTAAACTTAAACTTGTTGTCTCATGAATCAGTTTTATATCGTATTGCATCTTAGAAAACAGAACCGCACTGTCAAATTTTAAAAAGCTGGCAGGGGAGATTAAATTGTATCGTACCAGCCTTATAAATCAAGATATTATCGTATCTATAAATCATTGCCATAAGAATCAAAATTGTATTGTATTTGATTTAGTGGTACAATCAAATAATGAATTTCTATCATATATTGTATTAACTCAGATTGTAATATGTTAAAGCTAATTATGTTACAATTAGTGATATACTGAAATGTTGAATCCTTTCCTTATACATCAATGATTCATGTGGTATCTGATACAATATTTAATTGTAGTTTTATGATTCAGTATCTGATACATCAAATATTAAATCATATGAATCAAAATCATACATGAATATCCAATCAGTGCCTTATGAATCAGAATGATATAGCATCTGATTTAATGGTACTGTATAGTCAAGTCTCAACTGTCATTTCCCTTTGAATTGTATCTTCTACTTCTTCCTTGGTGCGGATTCGGCTCTTCTGCATACTTTTCTCCATCGAGGGCGTCATCGGGAATCACATTTGTGAGTCTCATGCCCTCTTTGTAGTCGGTTGAGCCACTGCTCGTGACAAATCGTATAATACTGTTCGGAATCCTGAAGTCAAGTACGCCAGTACACACCTGATATCTTATAGCCTGTTAATGTTGTAAATACTATCCATGAATCTTTTACCAAGTATTTATGACCATGGATGTTTTTTCCCTATAACAGCACTCCCTGTTGTTTTATTTCTCCCTTATAATAAATTCTATAGTTGACAAATGCTAAGTATGAGTCATGCACACTTGTGTATGTTTGTGCGTGTGTGTGTGTGTGTGCATGTGTGTGTGTGTGACTGTCTCCAACCAGCCTGCCGTCCTGTGTTTGTGTGCATCTGCTGCTTGTCTGACTTCACGTGTATGCATGTGTGTACGTATACATGTGTGTGACCGCTTGACGGCTAGTGAGTGTGTGTGTGTGTGTGTGTCGGTGTGTGTGAGTGTGTTTGTGTTCAGTAATGAGTGCTCGTCTGACATTACCTGCACATACACATGCACGCACGCATACATACACACACACACCTACACACACACAGCAAGTATTTGACAGGCCAGTTTGACGAGTCTATCTGAAAGCTAAAAATAGGAAATAAAGAAATAAATAAGGTGATGGTGGGAACTGCAGAGTGAGCTGCAAGCTGCCTACAGAGAGAATGTATTAACATTTGAAATGTCCCTCTCAGACACACACACACACATACAGTTTTTTTACATGTCTTGGTTGGCTGTTAGAGCTGGTGAAGAGCTCAAGTGAAAGACTCAGTTTAAAATCCGATGCCCTCGTGTTTCAGTCAGCGCAATGTCTAAGTTTTCAGACACGCACCGATTTTCTCCTTCCCTCGTTACCGGGTTAAAACTCGGGCACGTCAATCAAAATAAACACGTTCGCACTAACACTGATTTTCATATGGGATTAAAGTAAAAAATATATAGTTTTTTATATATAATAAAAAATAATTAAAAAAATAAATTATATATTTTATATATAAAATTCATATTTATATGATTATATATACAGCATATATACAGTATATATATATATATATATATATATATATATATATATATACACACAGACACAGTATATAAAATATTTTTTAGATATATACAGGAACAGTTAACCTCCACATCAAACCTCAGGATAAGAGAATAATTCATGATCTTAGCGACTTAGGCATTGGCAAGACTGTTGGCTGTTTTAAGTATTTCAGAAACTTCTCTAGGAACTCTACTACTGCTCTCTAGGAACTCTACTACTGCTCTCTAGGAACTCTACAGCTGCTCTCTAGGAACTCTAGTACTGCTCTCTAGGAACTCTACTACTGCTCTCTAGGAACTCTACTACTGCTCTCATGGAACTCTAGTACTGCTCTGTAGGAACTCTACAGCTGCTCTCTAGGAACTCTACAGCTGCTCTCTAGGAACTCTACTACTGCTCTCTAGGAACTCTAGTACTGCTCTCTAGGAACTCTACTACTGCTCTCTCGGAACTCTACTACTGCTCTCTCGGAACTCTACTACTGCTCTCTCGGAACTCTACTACTGTATTCTTGGAACTCTACTACTGCTCTCTAGGAACTCTACTACTGCTATCTCGGAACTCTACTACTGCTCTCTAGGAACTCCACTAAGGCAACTCACAAAACAACTCTTTACAACCACTGCTGAGCTGAAAAGCATCTCAACACCTTGAGCTGGATCGGCTAAGGTGGTGGCAAAATAAAATAAAAAAATAATTTAAAAAAAGCACATTGTGTTCCACTCCAGCGATCAGAATCTACAACGAGCACCGGAAGAAAGCAAGGGATTGAAAAGGTAGAAATCTGAACTACATATTCGGATTAAGTGGAATTAAACTCGAACATGCTGACCGCTTAATGTACTCGACGTCCTGATAAGAGCCAAACACACACATACACACACTCGTGCAGATTGAAGCTGCCCTGAGGTTACGGCGTCCAAACTCCATGCATATTCAATACCTATGGTTAGAATTAATATGTCTGACTTAATGCGCTTTGTCTTATCAGGACAAACACTGTTATGTGCATATTGTCACTGTCGCAAAGAAGGAGAAAAGTATGTTCTATTATATAAAAAAAAAAAAAAACTAAACAAACCCATCTGGACTCTCTCTGTGTGGATTGTCCTAATTATTACCAAACATTAATACATTTAGATCTAGATTTCACATTAGCAAAGAACACACGTAAACAAGTCGATTTTCTTCCCTCTATGCGTAAAAAGTATGCACGAAGTACTAAATATTTAAGAATTCCTTTATGCATTCAGTTACACACGCATCAACTGGTCCAGCAGGTATTCTAACAGCTTGACGGCGTCCCGTGGCTCAGACGCAAAGCCTTTGCGGCCCTCTTTCTCTATCTTTCTCATTAGAGGCAGCTGGAGTGCAGAGAAAAGGCGTGTGGTGATTTGTGACCCCGCTGTCTGTCTATCCTGCTTGGGCTCGGGAGGGAAGAGTTCACGGCTGTGGATCGACCCCCAACCGGTCTGAGTACCATTAGCGCTTTATCTGGGGCTAAACAGCCATGTGAGAGAGAGAGAGATAGCAAGAGAGAGAGCTACATTGATAGACAACTAAAAAGTGACCTAGTTAGTTAATGGTATCAAAGAGGAAGAAGGAGAAGATTTATAGCACAGTAAAATTCTTTTCTTTTTAAATCGCAGCTTGTTAGGAAGTGGGGGTCAGAGCACAGGGTCAGCTATGATATGGCACCCTTGGAGCTGAGAGGGTTAGGGGCCTTGCTCAAGGGCCCAACAGTGGCAGCTTGGTGGTACTTGGGTATGAACCCTTGATCAGCAACCTCGAGAACTAGAAATAGCAGCATGTGACAATGCTCACACATTTCACACTCGTTCCATAACTCCCTATTTGATTCTGTAAAGCTGCTTTGCAACAATGACAACTGTTATAAGCACTATGTATACAAAAATTTAATTTAATTTAATTTAATTGGTCTGGGTTCGATTCCCGCCTCTGGTCTGAGTTCGTGGTGTCTGCATGTTCTCCCTGTGCTTGGTGTGTTTCCTCCGGGTACTCCGGTTTCCTCCCACAGTCCAAAGACATAAAAGTTAGGCTAATTGGCATTCCCAAATTGCCCGTAGTGTGTAAATATGTTTGCCCTGCGATGCGCCTGTGCCCTAAGTCTCCTGGAATAGGCTTTAGACCTTTGTCAAAAAAAGGCCCTGTATACAGGATAACGCGGTACAGTATAGACATTGACAATGAACTGAATAAAATAATCATGTAAGGAATAAAACACTCATGGCATGCTGTTACAGGAAAACATACTGAAACTGGAGACTCCTTCCACAAATACTAAATAAACATCTCCTCACAGAAAACATGTCTAATACATTTGTCACCATGGAAACGACAACATACTGGAAGCTAATTCTCTCATTCATGAAAATATTTAAATTAACATTTAACCTGACTCTTGGTAGTAATGAATAATGTTTATGCACATGTATGTACAGTATTTATGTCCCAATTACCACAATAGTACTCTGATGTTGGCTGACTAATGATGTAAAATAGGCTCTATTTTTATACCATGAAGTTCTATTACAATATCATACATTTCTATCATCCTTTTTCGCGGACTTCTGAGACCCCAGGGTTAAGCCAAGTGACAACATGATAAGTGCAACTTCTCATGTTGGGACAGTCTTTAGCCTTTCAGAGCTTGGAAAATGTCATTAATATGCACAGGAGAAGAAGATCCATCAGCTAAGTGTTAAATATAGATGCAGCTCTAACCTTTCTAAACTATCTACACCTGCACCCCCGCCCACCAGTCCCCAGTCTGTCTCTGTAATGATGGTGTTGGTGTCAGCGGGTGGCAGATTGCGGGGATAGTTGGGGTCTTGTGCTCCTGTGTTCATCTCAGCTGTGCTTGGATCTGTCCCAGCACACAGGCCACACCAATCATGCCACCATCACGAATGCCATCAATACTGATAAGCCTCTTTGTCACCAAGACACCGATAGGACAGAGAAAGACAGAGTGGCAGAGTTGAACACAACCTGCAGCTGCTGCCACGTCTGACATCTCATACATCAAGCTGAGAATTACAGGCGAGTGAGTGGAACCTGCAGCCACACTGACGTTCCTTATGACTCCTCCCACCCATCTGCAGTACTCTTTAACCTCTTGCCATCAGGGAAGAAGGTACTGGAGAGTGTGGTAGACTGCTAAATGTGACTGGAGACCTGCTCGAATCCCGAGGCAGCCAGGTCCATCAAGAGCCATCTACCCTTCGTAAACACCCACCATCAACATTCTGGCCACCACCTGATAGGATGACATCATCGTGTTGAACTAGTTGTCGAGAACTGGCCGATCAGCATCTAGATGTAAACCCAACATATTTTAGCTGATCAAACCAAGTTCAGAGGCTCATAAGTGGCGTTTTTGTTTTTTATTGGCAGGAGATTACGAGTTCAAAATCACAGCCATACTATACTGTATGTAGCCAAGATCCAAGTGATATAACTTGGTGTCTGGGAGGGATGGATGGTAGACTATTTATTCCAGGGCACTGTCAGGACAGTGGCAGCTTAAGTGGTTAATGCTCTGGATTATAGCTCAGAAGCTTACAGCACCACCAGGCTGCCAGTGTTGCCAACCCTTAACTCTATCTGCTCCAGAGGCTATATCCTTGCTGACCCTATGCTCTGACTCCAGCTTCTTAACTGGGATATATGAAAAAAACAACAACAACAACAAAAAAAAAACACTTTACTGTGCTCTAAGACAGTGGTTCCTGGTCCTGGAGGACCCTCTTCCCTAGCACCTGTTTTTACTAATCAGTTAATTAACAACATTTTCTGGATAAATGTACAGTAGATGTAAAGGGCAGGTGGTCCTCCAGGACCAGGGTTCGAAACAACTGCTGTAAGGTACATTTGACAAATAATTGTACAGTGGAGTAGTGGTTAGCACTGTGGCCACTGTGGCCCTGGTTTAGGGTTTGATTCCCGCCTCAGTTCTGTGTGCATGGAATTAGCATGTTTTCCCATAGCGGGTTTCATCCAGCAACTATGGTTTCCTCCCATTTAAAGACATGCAGACATGCACACTAGCCAATCACAGGCATCCTTGAGCTGAGAATGTAGAAGATGGCAGATAGCACTGGCTAGTTGGCTTCATGTGTCTTGGACATTGCAGATTTACCCTGGTAGATGTCATCATTATGGGTGAGTGCTGGATGGTGCCTGGGAATTGCAAGTAAATAAACTGAGAAACTGAATCCATGAAAGATTCTGTAAAACCTCCACTGTAGCTAAGCTATTAACATTTATTGGTGTAAATTATTTTGCTCATCCATTTTTATATATTTTTTTACATTAAACCCATCTGGTATAATTCATCAAATGACACCACTGCTTGTTAGTACAAAAATTGACGCATGAACAATACGTTCAATTTTCTCATCATGTTCATGCAGGTGAAGGCAGGATAATAAAATTCTACTTCTGTCATCCCCAACTCTGGTTTCTGCTTAGCTTTCTTTTAACAGTCATCTAACAAGGTCTATTACTCCCTTAATCTGTTCCATTAACACAGACAGCAACCTAAAACGGTTCTGTCAGAACAATAGCCACTGAGGTTTGAAGAGCAAATCAAGATCAGCCAATGGGCATTGGAAGGAGTAATTCATCTGCACGAGGCCAGCGAATGGGCATGAAGAAAGATAGTGACACACAGTCAATGAAAAGGTTAGGGTCAAGAACTGGGCAGTGGAGCCTTCAGGGCAGACTATTTCAGCTAAGCTTGTGCCTTGTATTGGCCTTTGCTATATATGCTGACAACACCAGCGGCAAACGTGAAAAAAAGAAGAAAAAAACAAGAACATGTCATGCTGAGCTACAGTACTATATCTTTATTAGTGTAAAACTGAGCATGGGCGAGAAGAAGCAGTAGCTTCTCCAATGACACTCTGAATGAAAGACCCTTGTCTCTGAAATGGGTTTGCTCAGCACACTGAGAATAGCATCAGACCGGACTGTGGTGCACTCATTCCCCACAGGCCGCAGAGCCAGGGTCCTCAGAGAGACAGAGAGATCTCTCTCCAGAACAACTGCGCACCAATGTATAACGCCTGAGCCTGGAGGCAAGAAGGGGAAAACATTTGCTGATGCAGTTCTGTGTAAGAGGACTTGCCGTACCTGTTGTAGCCTGGGATTTAAAATGCTTGATGAATTACGATGCTCGAGTGAACTGCCTGAATCTTTCTATTAGAGGTTTCTCCGAATAGTTATTAGGTTATGATGTGGGAATTCCATAATAACTGGCACTCTGGTCACGATGCCTTAAAGGGTTACCAAAGCAAACAAAACAAGGAAAAACACCCACAGAAATTAGTTTACTAATCACCATCATCAATCAGTGTGATGAAATAACCACAGGCGATGACAAACATGTCAACAAGGGTCAGGTTAACTAATGCTTGCAATCATTTTTGTCACAGTTTACACCAAAACCACAGCTTGCAGTGGTCCAAAACTTTGGACATACATTAAGTCCCCGAACTACAAAAGGGTTTCATTCCAAGAGCCAGTTCGTAAGTCCAATTTGTTCGTAAGTCCAACAAACATTGTCTAGGTACTAGGATATTAAAACAGTTGTCTATACACAGTATAAAACCTACAAGTTCCTAGATCTTGTCTTAGTTCTTTAGAATCATGCCGATGGTTGAATTACTCATGTTAAAAGAACGAGCGATGTCTGCCATCTTTTCACCTCACTCCATTCTCTCAATTATTTTCCCCTTTGTCTCGATCGTTATTGCTTGGCGCTTCTTACTCGTACCAGCTTCATTACTGCTCCTTTTACGCCTGCTTCTGGACATCATGGGTGCACGTTGCACGCACGTGAAAATGTGATCTAACTTCCACAATTGAACATGCGCAAAGGCATGTTCGTATCTTCGAAAGTTTGTAACTTGAACGTTCGTATGTAGGGGACTTACTGTATTGCTTTTTGTTTTCCTTTTCTCACCTTTTTCTATGCATTCTATAAATTCTGCAACTTTTATGCTTTGCTGGAGGAAACTGGTCTACCAGGAGGAAACTCATTCAGTACAGGGAGAGAATGCAAACTTAAAAGACATTCACTACAGATGAGATTCAAGCCCCGGCTAAGCCACTAAGCCATTGTGCCACCTGTCATTCATGCCAGTAGAATTTCAAGATCTTTGTAAAAAAGGATTTTCATAAAAATGGACCTTGACCAACTTTAATCGAGTTAGCCAGGTAGCTCTTAGGGTTAAGCTGTGAGCCGTCACAAAAACAGTGCTCCTTATTTTACTAGGCAGACGTGTTTTATATAATCTCAATGTGAGGGTTATGAGGAAGCATGGCAGACAAGAACAAGATTTCATGCCTCTTACCAACCAGGCAGAAAATATCCTGCTATATATTATAAGCGCTCTGTTTGACGTTCATAGCTGGAGGTGAAGACACAAACAACTTTTTTTTTTTTTTTTTTTTTTTTACCACCTTCAAATGAAACACTCTAGGCAGTATTATGCAAAAAAGCAAAGACGATAAAGAAGAATCTCATGATCCAGCAGTGACAAGGTGAAATAATCATCTCGGATATGAAAGAGGTTGTCTGAGTCTATTGCCAGAGGCATACACTATGACAAATAAATTACAGAGATGGAAGGATATAACATATGCAATTATATTATACATTTGTGAAGACCATGTTGAAAAGCAGGGATTTAAGGAATTAGTCAAAAACTCTCAATCCAATTATGGTATGCCAAACTGCAAATGTCTGTGTGTATAGGCAGAATAATGGTAATATAAAGTTACAGATTTGCTAATGGGCAGTCTTATATAAGCTCCAAGTTAATTTCCTCATGGTCATCCGTAGTATAAATGAGTTTAATATTGTAGTAATCATATATTTTTACCTTTAGTCACCCGCTCCTAGCTCTTATTAAACGCTACACCATTTCTTCATATTTGGCTGAATCGCTAAAGCCCTGAGTCTAAAAAAATGACAGTGTTTCCCACACATACAGTATACTTGGGTGGTGTAGTGAGAGAGAGTAAAGGCAGCGCATTCCAGCTGCCGTAAAAACTATAAGAATCATACTGAAACTTACTTAAAAAACAACACACAGGAGGATTGACCCTTAAAACTGAAGCAGCGCTGATCCGTTCGGCAACATAGCACTTACAACCGCTTATACGCAAAAAAGTCTTGTCCGTGTTTGCTAACAAGTTGGTTTCAGACATCACTGTGAATTTGGGGTTTCTGATATGTCATGTAGAACCAAAGTTATCATAACTTTTAAAATGCTCTAATTAGTGTAATGATCTGATTACACTAATACCGGAATATTGCTAGATATGCCTGTGACTTTGTTCGTTTGCACACTAGCATATCTTCTGTTCTCGTGGGCCGATTGAGATGAAACAAAGCCTGTATTTTACCTCAAGCTTGGCCAAATATACCTGTAAAAACCACATTCAAATTCGTACAATAGTTTTTACATGATGTGTGCACAAACAAACAGGCAAACAAAAATTCCAAAAAACATCCTGATGTGTTCTATTATTCATCTTACAGAATAATCCACACGGAAAGGAACGAACGGAAATGCTTGCAATAAGAGGTTTGCACCACAGAGGGCTCCAAATCCACAAATCTTTAAAAGTTATTTACTGCTGCTTTAACCGGCGAACCACTGGAGCTAAAGCACACTCACCAGCCTGCGCGGTACTGATAGTGATGTTGGCCATCTGTTTCGCCGTTCGTCCCATTCCGGACACTCCGTTAACCGCCTCGATCTGGAACGTGTAGTTAGCGTTGGCCATGAAGTCCTGCACGGCCACAGAGGTGCGCGTCAGGCCCACGGGCGGCGGCACAAAACGCACATCACTGTCGCACATTTGGCACGCCTGGCCCTCGACGCTACAGCGCTGGCACAGGACATTGTAGGTTATGTCCTTGCGGCCGCCCGTGTCGCTGGGTGGAGCCCACTGCAGGAACAGCGTCGTCTCGTTCATGATGTGCACCACGTTACGCGGAGGCGAGGGCGGTCCTGGGTAATAAAAAGGATCTGGTTAGAAGACTTCCGGTTACAAATTCAAATATATTATGAATAAAATATTCAAATAATAATGAAAATATTAATATTACATAATATATGAAGCCTTGACGTTGATTAATTCTTACTTTTTTTAAAAAAGTGTCAGCTCATGACTGCTGTTTTGCTTAAATTTAATAATGATTGTCTCGATCAGAATTACTATGAGCTGATTCCAGAAGTATTGGCACCCTTCATGGGAAAACTAATAAATATAAATATACCTTATTTAAGGCAAAAAACAAAGCTAATACTGAAACAGAACAAAATTTTCATTAAAAAGCATATTATTTTGTGCGAAACACTTTTAACACGTTTTCAGAATTAAGCGCCTCCAAATATGCAAACATTTCTTTACAACAATGCTAATTTATACCCTTAGATATGTGAAGATGATACGTTTAATTTTTTTTTTTAACCAACTCTGAATAATCAATTGAGAAAAAAAAATTAGACAGAAAGACGACGATAGAAAGCAGGATGAAGCAATGACAAGAGACAGAACAATTAAAACATAAAAGACCAGAAATGTAACTCTGATGATCATGAGCCTATGCACTAGAAGGTGCAATAACAGAGTCTAGACGGATGATTAAATTGAATAATAAGAGTTGGACTGACGTGTGCAGGCGGTGCTCGGTGGGTCTTTGCCCGCTCGGTAGTAGCCTTTCTCGCAGTGGCACAGTGCAGACGCCTCGGAGTGGCTGAAACTGTGCGGAGGGCACTTAGAGCACTTGATGTTCCCCGCGAAGGCCTTGTAGAAACCGGTTTTACAGGCTGCAAACACACATAGTGGGGAGAAAAAAAAAACACAGTTAAGAGGATGTGGTTCATTAAATGCTAAGCGCTTGTGTATGACTTATGTTACGGCGTACGCTGTGCCGCTGCTGCGACTGCACCAAACTTCAACTGTGTTTTGATGAATGGCAGCTTGGAGACGTGCAGATCAGGAACTGAATTTGTAAAATAAAGGGCTTTGAGCAAACAGAATCAATACCTTTTGCTGACGTACACAATTCCAACATAGATGACTATACATCTCCAATGTGTCACTTCTGGCAAAGTGAGTTATTTGGATTAGACCTGAAACGACCTGAGTGCAGTTTATGGCTCTGACGTTGCCAAATTTCCGGTTTACCCCTTATAAATCATGCACTTGTCTTTAAGTCTGATGCAGCATACAATCAAAGATAATAATTATAAAAATATGAATAAAAATGAATGTAATAAATATTCAGTTTGCATTAATAAACTGTGCTACAACCCTGACGCTCGAGTTCTGTTTTTCACATGGTTTTGGGTGTTCTCTGGTTTCATCAGGGATTTCTAAAACTGCTGATTCCGGATAAAACGGCTGTTTCCATTCATACAAACCAACTTCCAGTGACGGTAACTGGATTACCTTTTGTTTCCTAATTAAAAAAGCATATGATTCAATAACTTAATGGATCTAGAATGATTTTTCCTTTCTTACATGCTTTCAACTGAATGTGAGCTTGAGTCCTTTCTCATTTCTGTCAAGGACAAATGAGAACATGAATCTATCACTTCATCATTCCATCCATCCATCCATCCATCCATCCATCACTCCATCGAGGAACCTTGGATGCCAATGGTGACCATTGTATTTATTCCCATTTTTACAAGTGTGGTAGGACCTCCAGTCAACATCCACACACTACGGGCAATTTGGGAACGCCAATTAGTCCAACCTGCATGTCTTTGGACTGTGGGAGGAATCCGGAGTACCTGGAAGAAACCCACCAAGTACAGGGAGAACATTCAACCACTATGCTACCATACCGCCAAATCTATCACTTCAGCTGTTCAACTAACATTCAACATTTATAATTATAGTTAACAGCATTTGATTCTATTTGTTAGGCATTTAAACAGTAATTTGGGCACAAAAGAGAGAAAGGATGAAAATCTTGACATAAAGGGTTAAATGTGTCAAATCGAACAGTTTTACAATCAAATAAACTACTTTGGAATTAAAAAAATATATGTTTTCTCAGTTTTCTTTGATGTTCATAACTAAAAAAATAACTAAAAAATATTTTTCAAAACAACTTTAAAACCTCAAATTCGCAGTTGTGTACGATCTTGGGCTGAAGCTGAACGATTAAATCTGAAGAGAAAAACAGGATCCAAATGACTCCAAGCAAACTGTTAAAGAAAAAAAAAAAGTCCTCAATCAAATGCATACACTCCAGAACATGTTTGCTTGAAAACGCTTTGTACTGACACCTAAATGCTTCCTCTGAGACTTATTATCTTGGTATAATCCTGGCATAAGACTTCTGACATGATGAGAAAGGCTGCATATTTAGTACCTCTAAGTGCTTACTGTGTTTTTAGAGCTAAGAAACCTGATTAGAAGATCAAAGCTGCAGGATAATGCTGACTTTTCTCCATTAAAATACACACAATGCTCAGATACGTTTGCAGGTCATGCTTGTTTTTTGCCTTGTTAATGAGAGTTATGTTAAAGCCAGAAACAACCACAACAACTACAACAATGCAACAAGTACTACAATCACTACTACTACTTTTATATCAGCTTTCACACTATTTGGCGGCACCTCCAGCTTCTGGGTTCGATTCCCGTCTCTACAGTATGTGCATGGAGTTTGAATGTTCTTCCTGTGCTTGGTGGGTTTCCTCCCACAGTCCAAAGATATGTAGATTAGACTAACGTGTGTTACCAAATGGCTCGCTGTGTGTGAATGGTGATCAGGGGTCATACAGTACCACGGTTGTACAAAATGGGAATAAACACAATGGTCAGCATTGGCCTCCACCATCATTGGTTGAACTACAGAGATGGATGGAACAACACTAACAGCCAAAACAATTCAATTCAACTCAATTCAATAGTATTTGTATAGCGCTTTTAACAATTGACATTGTCGCAAAGCAGCTTTACACAATCAAAAGAATTATTTAAGTTGGTAAATTACATCTACAATTTCCATACAATCACTACTACCATACCTGTGGTATCTCCACTACCAAATAGTGATAGGCTACAACAACAAAATCAACTATGCCTACAGCAAAACAACTATTACTACTTACAGTATACGACGGGCGTTCACATTAAAACGGAACTTTCGATTGTATACGGTTATGAGAGTAAAAACTCCCTTTATTTCTCTATACAGTATAAGCGTTTCACTAGTGCTTGGCTACCATTAAGGTAGAACGTATTCTCAGTACGCCAGAGTCATGATCGGACGTCGTCACTCCTGAAATGCTGGCCTCCCAGGAACACCTTTCATAGCGTTCTTTTTTGCAGGACAATGCACGACCTCATACCGCCCACTGCACCACTTGCACATTACACGAACTCAACTGGGAGTTATTGCCACATCTCCTTTACAGTTCTAAACTTGATCCAAGCCATTTCCACATGTTTGGGCCATTAAAGAAAAGAGTTTCAGCAGTGATGATGATGATGATGATGATGATGATGTGAAGCAGAGTCTGATCATGGCCCCGGCAAACTGAGAAAACTTTCTACCTTGATGGCATCCAAGCACTAGTGAAATTAAGTAATGAGAATTATGAAAATAAGTGCGTTAGGGTATCAAGGGATTGTATAGACGAATAAAGGGAGGTTTTACTCTCATAACTGTGTTCTGTTTTTCTACGCAATCAAAAGTCCTGATTTGACTTGAACGCCCCGTTGTATAAAAACAACTAAAAGGCTAAAAACTTCTATTACTATAGTAAACAAAACATCCAGATCAACTACACCTACTACAACTAATTAAACTATTATTATTTTAATTATTATTATTATTATTATTGAACTACTACAACCTCCACACCTACAAGCACTAGAACTAAAATCAACAACATTTCCGGTCTTACCTCAATATGAAATACTTTTACAGCAACGACTACACCTACACTTACTACTACTACTTCAATTACTGTACAACGACCAGGACTGCTAGTGCTGCAACAAACAACATTGTGAAAACTTTTTTTTTCGCTGTTTCAGTGTTTATAACCGCAGTAGGAACATTTTCTAATTTAAACACGCACTGGCGCTATAGACTCTGAGAGCTACTTCAGCTTTTTTTTTTTCCCTTTCTTTTTCAATCATCACAGTATGTTCCACGAGCAACACCAGATGTATATCATTAAGCCTCATTAATTTGTCTTCGCGTTTCAGCAGGCCTTCTGACAAATCGCGCTTCAGTTTTTTGACACGGCTGCATTATGAGTCGTCGGGTGGCAGGTGGTAGTCACGTCGGAATCTGCGTGAAACAAACAACTTGGGAGTGACATTTTCTATATGCTGGCTCAAAGCATATATGCAAAGAAAACATTATAAAAAGGCGCTTGTGCCAGGAACAGTCACAGCCTTCGGCGGCCTTTCTGAACCGCGTCAACCTTATAGCCATCAATTTCCTCACTCTCGGACTCCCTGACTGCCAAAACAAAATGAAACACATTTAAAATAGCAAGAAAATACAACATGACAACCTGAAACCAATGTTGCGAATACAAATCATAGTAGAAAAGAAATCAGTTTATTACAGTTAAGACTTTTTCAGATTATTGATCAACGTGCCATTGAATGCTTTTCAAGGAATTTGGACATGTTTTTCTTGAACGAATGGGTGATCCTTATTGGTTGACTACAACACAGAGTATCAAATGTACTTTAGCCACGCCCATTCACAGAGTTTCCAGCAATCTGTACACTGGGCTGGTGGAGCATCAATGTCCAACAAAAAAAAAAACTAATAATGTCACGGATAAAAAAAGAAAAAAAAAACACCCAACCCTTTTACTACTACTATTATTATATCAACTACAACAGCAACTACATTTAGTACAAAAGAACTACAACACTAACAACAACTACTATTACATCAGCTACATCAATTACACCTACAGCAAAACAACCACAACACCAACAACAAGTACTACTGTATTGGCTAGAACAAAAACCACAACTATACATACAACAAAACAACCACAACCGTAACACTAACTACAGCTACTACTGTATCATCTACAACAACAACAACTACACCTACAACAAAACAACCACAATACTAACAACTACTACTATATTGGCTATGACAACAACCACAACTATACCTACAACAAAACAACCACCACACTAACAACAATTACTTCTTTATCATATACAACAACAATCGCAACTACACCTACAACAAAAAACTATAACAACTACTACTGTATCATCTACAACAACCACAACTACACCTACAACCAAACAAACTATAACTCTAACAACAACTACTACTATATCAGCTGTAACAAACATCACAACTAAACCTACAACAAAACAACCACAACACTAACAGCAACTACTACTGTATCATCTACAACAACCACAAGTACACCTACAACCAAACAAACTATAACACTAACAACAACTACTACTATATCAGCTGTAACAAACATCACAACTAATCCTACAACAAAACAACCACAACACTAACAGCAACTACTACTGTATCATCTACAACAACCACAACTACACCTACAACCAAACAAACTATAACTCTAACAACAACTACTACTATATCAGCTGTAACAAACATCACAACTAAACCTACAACAAAACAACCACAACACTAACAGCAACTACTACTGTATCATCTACAACAACCACAAGTACACCTACAACCAAAAAAACTATAACACTAACCAACTACTACTATATCAGCTATAACAACAACTACAACTAAACCTACAACAAAACAACCACAACACTATCAGCAACTACTACTGTATCATCTACAACAACAACCACAACCACACCTACAACAAAACAACCACAACACTAAAAACAACTACACCTACAACAACCACAACTACACCTGAAACAAAACAACCAAAGCATTAACAACAACTACTACATTAGCTACAACACCTACAACAAAAAAAACACTAACAACAATTATTACTATATCAGCTACAATACCCAGAGCAACTACACCTACAACAAAATAGCTACAACACTAACAACAAATCCTACGCCAGATACAACCACAGCAACTACACCTGCAACAAAGCAACTACAACACTAATAACAACAACTACTACTTCAGCTACTCCTATATCAAACACTAACAACAAATACCACTGTATCAACTACAACAACCACTACACCTTCAGAAAAACAATTACATCATTAGCAACAACTACTACTTCCACTACACCACCTACAACAACTACATCTAAACAACATCTATTACTACAACACTAACAACAACTACCACCATACAGTACAGTTACTACATGAACTGTAGTCATTTGTCTATTTACACAGCAACCACCAATCTGAACATTGGACAGTTGACGCATCAATCATGTCCAAGAAGGAAACAACTTTTGAACACTGCAAAAATTGGCACAGCTTCACAAATACCCTAACAGGTAACCCTTAAAATATTTAATACATACCAGGAACAAATCACACAATTCAACGTTTCCTACCAGACTTGAAAATTTTGCATTACATAAGTCATTGGTGGTTCGGTATTTTGGGGTTTTTGCCTGACATGCAGCTTCGATTCCAGGGCCTCCTAAGCCAGTCCCATACCTGGACACATCAGGAACAGCATCTGGCATAAAACCTGTGCCAACATGGATGTGAATTGGATGGTCTGCTGTGGCGACCCCTTGGCAAGAGGAGCCAAAGAACAACTTATAAATATATAATTTACAGTAGCAGCATGGCAGTGTCTGTGTCCTATCTGTGCCGTCTAAGTCTTTATGCAGCAATGTGGAGTTGTTTAAACCTGTCCACTGCGCCACAAAAACCTGAAAATGAAAAACAATCATACTTAAATTTTGTGTGTGTTTATTTAAAATGAGAAAAAACTGAAAAAGATTTCATTCATCTTCTATAGCGCTTATCCTGTACAGGGTCAGGAGACTTAGGACACACCCTGGACACACACACCAGGCAATGTGGGAACGCCGATTAGCTTAACCTGCATGTCTCTGGACTGTGGGAGGAAACCCACCAAGCACGGGGAGAACATGCACACAGACCCCGAGTCGGCAATCGAACCCGGAACCTGGTGGTGCGCGGTGATAGTGCTAACCGCTGAGCCATCGTGTCACCTTTATGTTTACGATGTAAAACCCGATATACAATTCGAAAATAAAGTCTTACTCCATTTAAACATCTCCGGAATCAACTCCATCTTTATTGTATGAGACGTTTTAGCATTCCGTCCCATCTCCTTGCAGATTTACTGCTACACTCGGTGCTTCTCCGGCATCTGTTTTTTTTTATCGGTTTGGGCGTCTGGCTGCGCTCCTCAAACCGCGTTTCTCCGCCCACCTGACAGAAGCTGTAGGTCTGTTCATTCCTTTTTTGTGAACAAAGTAAACTTCAGCTCATAGAGACGGACAGTGCGGAAGGCGAGGGAAGTTTAGTGCGGCAGTAAAGAGGCCACTAAAGCGGCTGCACCGTGATGTAGTGTGACTTTACTGTTAGGGGACAGTTTTACGTTTACCGTCACGTGTAATATTAGGCGGAGCACAATTACCTTTAGCGGCTAGTGGAATGTTCACCGGTCAATTATTTCCATCAGTGCTGGTGGCGTTAACAGCAAGAGACACATCGGCGTTAAGAGGCGCATATCCTATTTATGAGATGTAGAGATGATCAGGCGGCGTGGCAGAGGTGTTACACAGTATCTCGCTAGATGAAGAGCGGTGATTGCGAGAGCGGTACGATTCTGCAGCATTTGCCCAGCAGTCCTACAGGCAAACACGCTGCAGAATGGCCCCGCTCTCGACACCAAAGCAGCCGCGAAGGTTCCCGCTGACGCGTCGCAGGACAGGACAGTTCTGATACGTATAAGAAAAAAAAAAAGGAAAAAGAAAAACACTTTCAGCTAATTTCGGCATTCATTTGAGTAGGTTCCTTCCACTTATGCTAACTTAATAGTCTCACTTCTCACTCTGGAATCTAATGTCTAATCTAATGGAATTAAGTTGACTGAGCGGTAAGTTTAATTCTACCACAACAGCACTTGATCAAAGTTGGTCTGTCTGACTTGGCGAGTACTGAGAGCTCAGCCTTCTTAAAAGCCAATCAAAGCATCTGGCTTAATGGAGTTTGCAAAGAAAAAAAAAAGAAAAAAGAAAAAAAAAAAAGCGCTAACTTAATATAACTCCAAAGTTTTTGCTTCCTCACTCACTCACACACAGCTATAAATATAAGACATAAGGTAACGTCTACTAAGACATAAAGAAGGAGGTGTGTAAGTGTATCAGCTTCCGTTCCACAACCGTGCATTAAAAAGTACATTAAAAAAAGATACAGTGTACAGTAGACTCACTAGGAGAAAAGAAAAAAAAAGAACGATGTATGTGATGAGATAGCTCAGTTACAACATAAAGCCTTTACTGTTAGCGCAGAGATCACTCTCCTGGGCCGGAAATGAAAATATGGATCTCAAACCTGATTATTGTTGCTGTTTGTGTGATGTAATGCGGCACGTTCTCCGACTTACAAAGTACAAAGTTGATAGAGAACTCTAATTTCTGATCTGAGACACACTTCGTGTGGAAACTTCGGGGCTTTGAATCTGATACAAAAGCAACCGTCATGCCGTTCGAGTGGTGAAAGTCATTTCTGGTGACAGGCTGCAGATTTAGAGAGCCGTGTTCTTTCTTTCTCGCTCTGTATGCAATCATCAGCAGGACTTTTTTTTTTTTTTTTACTTAGCCTTTGACAGGAGGACAAGGGAGGAAAGTCTAAGTCTCCGCCTCCTTTTTCTCTCACATTCTGTCTTTATGTCTTCTCATCTTCTATGTGGGCGTGTGACAGTTTTGGGGCGGGTGGACGCATAGTCGGAGAGGAGGAGTAGGAGACGAGAGGAGAACATGAAGCCTATAGGAGATGCGTTAACATTATCATGGTGCATCATGGGACCGGCTGTGAGCGAGACGAGAGCTGATGTTGTGTGGTTGAAATTGTCGGTTAACCAAAGACATGCAAGTTCAGCAGCAAAGAGGTAATAAAGATATGATGCTGAGAACATGGATACAGTTATCTATGAGGTGGAATCGTGAAATCCGTATTATCGTCTGAAAAAATGGAAAATATAGTATTTGTCCAAATTATGTCTCCATTAATGAGTACGTTCATGAACAGTTATTCTTGCTTGGAAAAATTGCGGTATAGTTCCGCACAATGCCGCTACATGCTAAATGGTGCACCCGGTTAAAAAAATTGAAGTGTGTCTTCCTCATTCAGCTCACGAAATGGAGAAACTTGCAGACGACTTGGGTACGAAATTCCCCTGACTCCGCCTACTTCCCCGACCTCGAACCCAGTGACTTCTTCCTCTTTCATCACTTGAAGAAACCACTTCGAGGCAGGTGTTTGACGACGACAAGGTGGACCTTTTCCTCAAGAGCCAAAAAGAATGCTTCTTTAAAGACGAAACTGGTCTTCCACCAGCTCATCCATCATTTGGAGAAGTGTCGCCTTAGGTGGAGGATATGTAGAGAAGGACTAAGCTCATGACCAACGTTCGTTTTCATAAAAAAAAAAATCTTAGCAATAATAACGATTTTATCACCGCCTCTTGTACAGGAATCTAATGAAAAGAATATATGGATATATTTTGGAACCTTTGCCCCTATTAAAACCTTTTTCCTCATAATGTTCCAATACTGGCCCTTGAGAATCCCTTGTTTCGGCACCAGGTACACCCTCAGCCCACAAAAAAAAAAAAATAATAATAATAAAATTAAAGAAATCACTGAATCACTGCAAATTCTTTCTTTCATGAAAATCACAAGTGGGGCATCCATTATTATTATTATTATTATAAAATTTTTTGGGACAAATTGCTATGGTATAAATAGAATAACGACGAGCTAATGAAGCAGAGTTAATGTTACCACCACAAAGATCATTTTCCAATAACTGCTCATCCTGTTTTAATCTTCTAAAACATTACTAAGTTACTTACAATTTAATTCTTAGACAATGACATCATATATAAACAATGTATATATATATATATATATATATATATGGAAGGTATGTCCAAACTTTTGGCCAGACTGTATACATATATATATACAGTCTGGCCAAAAGTTTGGACACACCTTCTCATCTATCTGTCAATATGTTTCCTTTATTTTCATGA
>JAQMYJ010000010.1:6667452-6682699 GCA_030014305.1 Clarias laeviceps
CATTGAATGAGTGAATGTGTGTACAAACTTTTGGCCTGTAATATATATATATATATATATATATATATATATACGGTATTGTTACATTAACATTTCTGGAATGTTACATTTCAACCTTTGCAGAAGTTATTAAACTTATCACTAAAATGTTTATTACCTCTGACTCGAGAGCTGGAAAGGAGGAAGGGGCGAGAGACATCGGCATAAAGTGAGAGATGGACTGAGGCAGTGCACGAAGGCCGGGAGACATGTGCAATCTTTGAGGTAAACAATTTTATCATTAACACACTGGGCTGCTGTGTTAAAAAAAAAAAGTAATTATGATTGGGCATGCAGTTTAAATTCTCATCCGCCTTTAATGGAGCGTCTCTGAGCCACTGACCCGGCAGAGCTAATGCAGCCGGGGCCTCATCATCATCATCACCATCATCATCAATGTCTTTTCATCTTTCTAACTCCCTGTCCCTCATCACTGCTCTATTTCCCTCCCTCCCTCATCCTTTTCTCTCACTCTATACTTCTATCTCTCACCTGTTCTCTCGCTCAATCTGTCGAGAGAAGATGGAAATAAGCGTTCCAGATTTCCTCCTGCAGGATGCCGTATGCTAGCAGGACAAATAGCTTGTGATAGTGCAATATATTAATGTGTTTAAAAACCTGGTAATAAACCCTTTAGCATTTAGGGCAGAAAACAGGGCCAAATAAATAAATAAATAAATAAATATTATTGTAGATTTTTTATTTATTTCATTATTTATTTCCTGATTACATTTTGTTGTGAATACATTCTTTTAATTTATTTATTTCTACTTAACCACTGATTCGATTTCCACTAATTTGCCAGCATTTATTTATTTATTTATTTTTATCTGCCATTCCACTTTCCAAATCTCTGAGCAGTTGCCCTGAATGTTAATCACAGCTGTCAGTTAGCATTTAACTGGAAGAGACACCGAACGCAGACAGTGACATATTGCAGGGGAATTGCGCGTCAGTGCCGCCGTGTGTGTTTTCTAAAATAAATAGGCCAGTGGCAATTTCATTGGCAATTTCACTTCTCCATTAAAAAAAAAAAAAAACTAGAAACGTTTAAATCCAGAGGCAGACTTTGAAACGTGTTAGCTGCCATGATTCAATTTAAAGGCAAGCCTATACTTAAATGTATAATGGAGAAGGTAGTATATGGAAGTGTAAAGCCTTGAGAGGAACAGCAGCAGGGCTCGCTCTACACTCTAGCTGTGTATCTGAGATTGTGGGCTGCTGATGCATGTTTTATAGTCGCAGAAATATCTAAAACACACTTTTAATAAAAAACAAGTTTAAAAAAAGTCCATTCAAATCATTTCATTTATTATTACTACATGCTAAATTCATTACTACTATTACTGCATTACTTTATGGCTGTAAAAGGTTGGACATTTTTACATTATGATAATCTTTTTACAAAAATAAGTATACTTTGGAAAAAGAAAATAGATGTTAATGTTGTTCCCATGGCAACAATGCATCATGTTTTATCTAGGCATTTGGCAGACACTCTTATCCAGAGTGACTTACATTTTTATCTCGTTATAAACCGGAGATGTTGAGGGTTAACAGAGACAACTTGGTAGTCGTGGGATTTGAACCTGGGACCTTCAGAACTGTAGCTCAATGCCATGACCACTCAGCTACCCCGGGCTCTATGTGGCTACTGTATGGTCATTTTTTAGGTACTATTTTTGTCCTGCCTCTGACCTTGTCTTGTGGTCAGTTAAGTCCTACTTGTTTCCCCGTTGATTTGTTTGTGGACTTAAAAGCAATGTCATCCTTTTATAATCATAAAACTTAGTTACTTGTCTTTATGAGACAAGACAAGGTTGTGATTTCTGGTTAGTCCATGGTCATTGGATTCGCTCTAAGGCTGCGTTCACACTAGACATTATTGATACCATGTCCAGGTACAACTGTCCCCCAATCCCCATTGGTGGCTCAATGGTACTGTAGGTCTCTCGCCTGCCATGTGGAAGGCCTGGGTTCGATTACCCCCCCAATGCCCAAACCCCCAACCACTGGATGCAATGCTGGTCCCAAGCCCGCAAAAAATGGGAGGGTTGCATTAGGAAGGACATCCGGTATAAAACCTGTGCAGAGTTTACATTCCTCGTAGTAGGAGGCAGTATGTACCGTACCTAGTTGGTTTGTGACTCAAAGAGAAGAAGAGTACAAGGAAATCATCCTTCAATTGCAAAGCAATCATTTTAAAATGCTCAAGTTTGAATTCATAGGATTTGAAGAGATATGAAAATTTAAAGTGTATGGAAGCTTTCAACACATTATCAAAACCTGGAGTGATAGTGATGAACCATCGGCTTTGTCGAAGGACCAAAAAAAATGATTATGAATGCAGATCATTTAAACACTTGGTGAAGTTGCACGGTAAAAAAAAATCAACAGAAAATCAACATAAACATATTTACTAGTAAAAGGAAGAGCATTTCCCGACACACACAGAGGATTGGGACTAAACAGCTGTGTGGCCATGAGAAAGCCAGTTGTTAGTGAGACTAATCTGGAAAAAAAACACTTACATTTGCTAGGGAGGATAAAAATTGGACTTTGGAGCGATGGAAGAAGGTCATGTGGTCTAGATTAACCAGATTGATCCTATTCCAGAGTGATGGGCGTGTCAGGGTAAGAAGGGAAGCACATGAAGCGATGCTCCCATCATGCATAGTGTCCACTGTACAGGCCTCTGGAGGCAGAGTTATGATCTGGGGTTACTTCAGTGACTCAGGTCTAGACTCAACAACGTTATGTGGCAATAAAATGACGAATAAAGCTGATGATCTGAATGTGCTGAATGACCAGGTTATCACATCTATGGATACCCTGATGGCGCGGCCATATTCCAGGACACAGATTGTCAAATAGTGGTTCTGAGAGCATGAGGAATCATCTGCACACATGTACAAGCCACCACATAGTGTGCTGTAACATCACCATCTGTAATGTACAGTACAAAGTCTGATCAGTTTAATTCAAAGTGTTTATATACATTTATTTACGCTCCATTTATTAACTCCAACAAATTTAGGCATCTTTTCTTTTTCCAGTTTCATTCTATGCATTTTTCCACAAAGAGCTGTTCTTTAACCGCTCTCAAACTGCAGACTGTGCATCAGTGGTGTTTACCCTCAAATGGCCATTTAACATTCATCAGTTCTCGCTCTCTCGCTCTCTCTTTACAATTTTGTCTTTTTCTCTTTGCCGTCATCCCTCCACCCGGCTATTAAGCTTAAAGCCGTCGCTGTCAGCGCCCCCCTGGACGCTCGCCGCTCTTCCTCGCTCGGCAGAATTATCGAAAGGCAAAACAAAGTTAATGAATTCTTAATGAGCGGAGGAAAGAGAGGGAGAGCAGGAGAGAGAGAAGAGCAAAACTGCCTTCCACTTGATTGATGATCGTCAGAGTGTTTTCAAATAATCCAGGCCTGTGGGCTTTCTGCGCTACGATTTATAGTCCTGTCTCAGGTAGAGTTTAGAACAGATATCACTGGGGGTGTGGGGGATGGGCATGATATGGGAATATCATCATTCTTAAATATACATATATGATTCTGTATGAATATGTATGTTCAAAAATTAATTCAGTAACATGTATTTTAAAGGTATATTTGATGTCTATAGGGAAACTTAATGGCTTTGTATTTTAAGTTATAGCAGCTATAAACATAACAGTTAAATAAACAGTGCAGCTTTTCTATTGGTTACACAGCACGCACACTGGAGACTCCTTCCAAAAAAATAAATAAATAAATAAACGTCTCCTTACGAAGAACTTTATCATCTGAACAATTCCACATGTTTACGTCTACCATCAGCTACTGTATACAACTCTCAAATTCATTTTCAAATTCTACATTTATACACAGCCATACACAGTATTATATGCAGTGAAATGCTTATATAGAATATAAAGAATTTCACTACAACAAAAGTAAAAATTGCACTAGAAGAATCTAATTAAGCTAAACAGAATTTCCAATAAATAAAATAATTTGGGATGGAATATACAAATTTACAAAAGCTACAAATAAAATAGAATTAAAATTGAATATATAAACAAAAAATGTACATTAATTACACAGAATGTCCAAAGTGCAACTGTAAACTGAGAAGTATAAAAAAAACTATAAAAATACAGAAGGGTAAAGATATGGTGTGTGTGTGTGTGTGGGTATGACAGCAGCAGTATGAGTGAAACATAAAGTATGGAATGAAATGATGTGTATGTCAGCACACTCTCTGTGCAAGTGTTACTACTGTATAGAATCTATAACATATCAGAACAAATGCTTTAATATAAACTTAAGATTTTAGTTAAAGGTCCCATATTTTACTCCATCCATCCTTCCATCTGGAAACATCTGTAGTCCAACTAGGGAACAAGCTGGGGCTCTCCTGATATGAGGAATCTACTTGGCTTGGCCAATACAAAAATGGAAAACAAAGAAGGGAATGTCTTAAAATGACTAAGAAGTGAATTTTACATTTGTCGCATTTAAAATCAGAGCTTTTGTCAGAGTCACTCATTAAAATTCATTAAATTGAAAAAAAAAAAAAATGAATCAACACCTTCCGACCAATCAGAATAGAGAATTTAACATAATCAACAACTCTCTATCTGCTTTGTTTCAGAAAATAACTAACCACTACTTAACTATTTTAATCAAATAAAAATGATTTAGAAATTCAGAAATACAACTCAGAAAAGGAAACCAAATAAAATGTCATCCACTATCAATTTTCCAACAGATTATTAAAAACACAGCATGTACTGTACATTATATGTCCATTTTAAAGGCCCTTTTTTTTTTAGCAGAAGTAACCGACAAACATCTTTCCATGCTAACACATTTTTTCCCACTTTATATTGCTGTGTGCGAGCTTCTTAAACTTAAACTACACCCAAGTTTTCTGCAGTCCTTCACACGCTCTCTCGCTCTGCTGATCACACCGAGTTGTGCCAAGAACCCAACCTCAGCCTGGACCTTAACACTCACCTCCAATTAGCCTGTTTCTGGCAGAAGCTAACCCCTGGCCTGGCGCTAACAGCACTAGCCCGCTGAGACGTCGAACTATGATGCGGAGCTGACCGATCTGACGCCCTTAATGAACATTTATCGGCTTTAATGAACCCTTCCACACACACACACACACGCGCGCACACACACACACACACATACACACACACACATACACACACACAGGCTTTCAGTCATTTAGATGTAATTAGTATTTGGGGTGCAATTGAATCAAGTTTCACTTATAGACTGGAACGGATAATTGGAAATGATGGCGCTGTGCTCTGGGCCGCCTCTTGAAGTTTGTGTGCTGCTCAACACTTTAAATGGACGATTAGCACAGCAGCTATTAGCATGATGCTACACAAAATAAACATTTATGTGGTAACGTGTATTAAAGTAGCTTAACGTATACATGCACACACATACATTATATAGAATACACACACACACACACACACACATATATACAGTATGTATACAAATATTTGTATTATATTTGTAGAAAATTTTTGACATCTGCTATGCTGCAATGTAATGTGTATTAAAGTGGATATTAGATAGACTATCATATAAGCATGTATAAAAAGACATACAGTTGACCACCAGGAAGTCGCGGTTCAGAGTTCACAGATTTTTTCTTAGAACCGAACTAATTATTGTTCACGAATTTGCAATTTTTTTATGCCTTTTTTGTGGCAATATATAATTTTTCATTATCGCTAAACTTTTAAGAACAATATAATATACTTATTTTATTTCCTTCCAGTCTGGATTACAAATGATTAATACAAGGGGCATTCAAGTCAAAGCGGGACTTTTGATTGCACATAATAACAGAACAGACTGTAGTTATGAGGGAAAACTAATATATAACGCCCTGCTACACTTATTCCAGTGTTTCACTAGTGCTTGGATACCATCAAGGTAGAAAGTTTTAAATGGTCTGAATTCACGTCTGAAATGCTGGCCTCCCAGGAACTCCCAGGGATGTGACAATAACTCCCAGCCGAATTCCTGAACCTTGCGAATGGTGTTGCTGAATGATTGTGTGTACAGTTCCCACAGACAGATGTGTCTCTTCTGCATGTTGATGATGAGTTATCTGTCGGCCACGATTCATGGCTTTCTTTAAAACGTTTATGCCATTCACATGTTTTACTGCGGCTAAGCGTCTCATCATCATATTGTGCTTAAAGTCTTCAGTAAACGTCCATCGCTTTCCCGCCTTTATTCGCGCCTTAAATTCATTCGTATTTTCAGCACAAAAAGGCTCCTTTTGTTTACATTATATTATTTTTCGCAGGACGTGTCTAACGCTTTCAAAAAGTTTTCCGCGTCTGATGGCGGTGTCTTGCAAACTCCATAGACAGAAGTTTTTTTCCAATCCACTCATAATGACTGTGAAAGTTTTCTTTTTTCTTTTCAAAATGGTAAACTCTCAGAAAAAAAAAAAAAGTTTTTTGATCTGCTTCACTGACTATATTGTGTGTATTATTGGCGTGTGTTGAAGACTTGGCAAACTACACGCTCCATAAAAAGAGCTTTTAAACCAGGAGTACACGATGCCAAAGCGTTCTATAGCCAAGAGCTTTTTTTTTTTTTATATGATAAAAAAAAGAGAGAAAAGAGTCATGACAAAAAAAAAGAGTGAAAAGACCTGCTGGTTATATGAATAAAAAAAAAATAAAAAATAAAAAAAAATATATATATATATATACACGGAGGAAGAATGAACCATGACACTTGGGTAATACATAAATAATTGAAAATATTCAGCGAATTATATGAAATGTTACACCGACATAACTACAATAAAAACAAGCTGATTATATTGTCATCTCCTTGTTTCATTCTTTTTTTAGCCCAAGTCCCCGGCTTATCTTCACTGTAAAATGGTTTACTGGATCTCCAATCAAATTCTAAATAAATTAAAAAGCTGATAGGCTTCCTAAGTGGCATAAAGGTCTAAGTATTCTCCCTTTGGCAAGTTTGAGAAAAAACACATATTAGAATATGTGAAACATCAGTAAAATAAAAAAAAATAAAAAACAATCAAATGCATGAACAAATGTAACACACAGGCAGCGCGAGGCAGGTAGAAGGAGATTACCTGCGAACATGGAAGTGTGAAATGAGGCACGGCGGGCGTCTAAAGTCTTAGCTGCAAATCGAAAGTGCCCTCCTCTTGCTCTCTCCTAACCCCCATTCAATAGGCCTTTTTCAGTTCCCGTTTTTTTTCTTTTCTTCTTTAAATGCACATTTACGGAGCCTGCACTGCGCAGATTAAAAAGTGGAAAGTGAACGATTGGAGACAGAACGAGCGGACGGACGAAGGGGAGGAAAAAGGGAAAGTGGTTAAAACAATCCCCGCCACATACCTCTGCCAGATGGATCTGTGAGTGGGTTTCGCTTGGCAAAGCAAAGCGAATGAAAAGAACACTGATCACCTGTCCAGCGTGGAAGCCTGGGAGGATTGCACAAAACTAAACCTTGGAATGCGTTCAGGATTTTATTTACCAGGATCCCGGGTAGCTCGTGCTTATTTGTGTGCCGTGGGTTGCTTCCAAAAGGATAAGCGCGTGAATTACGTCAGGCGCGCATGTGGGTGGTGAGAAGAATAAATCTAAATTAGGGGCTTGTGCATATTAGAGATGTCTTACAGAAATAAGACTTGTTTAAATGTATTTAAAGACAAATATATACTAAGTAATCTAAAAATTCCAGTATACAGTATATCTATGTAGCATCATATGTTAGTAGTGAATATTTAATGGGTAAAATATATTGGTGCATAAAACTATGGGTGTCTATTTACTTCTTGCATGTCTGTGTATGATAAAGTGTCTGTATTAAGACTGCCATGGCCATGTCCACCCTGAGGTCAATCATTTTTGTGTCCTCGTTGACTTTTCTTTAGGCTGTCAGTTCCCAGCATGCACAGCACCTTGCCTTTAGGACGTTTTTACATTAGACCAGTGATCACATTATCTTTGTGCTCCGCACTCGGGTACATTTGAATTTTATTTATTTCTCCGATACAGCAGGTGGCAGTATGCACCTACGTGGTTTAAGAGCCACCGTGAAACACAACAGAAGAAAAGAACATTGAAGCTAACCTTCATGCTACACCTAATGTTATTGTTTTATTTTTAGAACAAATGTCAAGAGTAACGCTCTCATGTGCCTTCCCACTGTATTAGCTATGGCTGAGGATGAGATCGGCGCGTAGAGAGGAGGGGACAGACGGCACTGATGATGTCACGTCTAAACAGTAAAATACTTCCATTTCTGATTGGATCCGTGCCGTAGAGTGCTCAAGACCACCTCTTCAACCGGACTCGGGCACGGTTCGAAAGTGCAGAGTGTTCTCACTGATCAAATTGAACCAGACTTTGGGATCAAGTGTTCACAGAAAGGATCCCAGGGTGTTAACATCCTAATGTGATAACGTTCTTATTCACCTGCACCTTGTTTGTTCTAAACAGTTTTTCTATATAAAGTCCATGCTTTAGATTGTTCTAGATCTTAATTTGTTGTTCCTTTTATATTACAAAATAAATTTAAAAAATGACTGTTAATTATCATGTGTATTGATTTTCTTAGCATTTGGCCTGAAGCTTATATTTTACATTTATGGCATTTGGCAGAATTGATACAAAATGAACCAAACAAGAGCAGAACAAAAAAACAACTCTCTAAAATTAACCCTCACTCACTCACCATCTATACTGCTTTATCCTGGGTCGCGGGGGGCCTGGAGCATATTCCAGGAGACTTACAGTATGGCATGAGGTGGGGTACACCCTGGACACCCTTCCCCAATCTATCTCACACACTCTTTCACACACTACAGGACAATTTGGGAACGCCAATTAGCCTGATCTGCATTGCATGTCTTTGGACTGTGGGGGGAAATTGGAGTACCCGGAGGAAACATGAAAACACCATGGACACAGACCACAGAGAGGGATTTGAACCCGGACCCTGGAGGTGCAAGGCGACAGTGCTAACCTCTAACCCACCGTGTCGCCTAACATTAACCGATGAACTAAAATATGAGCCAAATATGGTGCCAAAACTTTTGCAAACAACTGTCACTTGGCCATAATTGAAATGTAACTATATGGGGACAAAATGAATGAATAATGTAACTGGTGGCACTCATATAAGGTGAATAAAGCGCTTTGAATCAAGCTAACACAAAGTGTTTTATGCTAGCGATCGTGAGCAGAAGAGGCTACGCAGCCAGGAAAGCAGTATCTTCAATGCCTTCGGCTGTGTGTAAAAACGCCAGAATTTGTATTCTATTTGCAAATTCTAAACTCATTTACTCCTAATACACACACACACACACACACACACACACAAAAAAGATCCAAATGAGCCAGACTGCAAAACAGGATGACGCATTTACGATCGACTCTATAACTAATAATAAGAAGCTAATCGTGAAAGGAAGTCGACTGGAGCTTTAAAGCTCGGGGATGTTTTCAGATTCAGGAGGAGGAGGAGAAGAGAGAGAGAAAAATAGGGTGATGTAAAAGAGGGGCAGAGGAAATGCTGGCGCACACACGAGAGATTTACAATGTGGCTCCCCTGGGGGATAGCACCTGGCCTGTGTGAAAGAGAGAGAGAGATGGATAAGGGGAAAGAGATGCTGAGAGAAAAAAAAAAGAAAGAAAGAGAAGGTGAGAGTGACATATAAATAAGGAGAATGAGAGACGGATATGGACCGAGGCAGGGAGTGAAAGAGAGCAGCGTGATCAGGGCACAGGCAAAGAAAGGTGAAGGAAGAGAAGAATGCAAGTGTTTATGAGGATAGACACTGGGGGACATCGCTGAGCAACACACACACACACACACACACACACACACACACACACACTCAGGCTGAACCCGCGTCTCTGCGCTGTCCTTCTCTCGCCTTTCTACTCATGAGAAAGTTTTGTGATTGCTCTTCAATAGGATGCGTCTCACCCAACCTCGGTCATATTTTCCTTTCTAAAAGAGCACACAAAACCAGAAATACTGTCTCTAACACACACACACACACACACACACACACACACACACACAAAAGCAAATCTAAAGCCGTCCTTTCAATCTTCCATCCTGGGAATTACTGTCCTACCTTTCCCAGGCACGGAAAAGAAAAAAACGAAAAAAAAAAGAAATAAAAGTTCCATCACGGCAAATATTACCCATGAGACCACCGGGTCTAAGACATAGAGAGAAAGAGAGCATGAGAGACAGAGACGGATATTATGTGTGTGTGTGTGTGTGTGTGTGTGTGTAAGAAAGACAGAGTGTTATCCTGTTTTCCTCAGGGGAGGTTTTGAAATTTAAAGACATCGTAGCCACAAAGAAGTGTAATTGAAAACAGAAGCGTTCGTAATTTAAAATCTCATATACCGAACCGTATACGTCAGTGACCACCCATGTGAGAAATAAGCTCACTTCAAATGAAGAATTCTTAGCTACTTCTGCACGCGGTCTAATAGTCTGTTAATAATCTAGACGGCAGTTTAATCACAAAGCGATTCGAGCCGATCGGTATTCAGATCTGCAGTCTGCTTCGAAGTGACCCTGACCTCACACTCACAGATGAGTTTTTTTTAAACGATCTGAAATGAACGCTTAAATTGTTCATTTCAGTTACACACGTTGGTTTTTGTGGTCAAGGTTGTGGTCAACACAGAATTCACGATTTCTATTTAAAACAGATTTCGACAGACTGATGATTATACGAGCTCGGTTTGTGATACGACTAAAAAGAAAGGTCAAAGGAATTAGAATCCAGGATGCTGAAAAACAAGCTCATGAATAATCTTTGCTAATAGTACAAATGAAGAAAAAAAATATTAATAAGAATAATATGGCAGATTGCTATCTTTGGTTGAGGATACAAAAATCAACACTGAATTAAAGGTGGATGGATGATTGAATGTCTGGATGGATGGAATGGTAGGCTAATGCATGGATGGGTGGATGGATAAATGGCTTGATTGTGGAGTGGACTGATGAATGAATGAATGAATGGATGGATGGATGGAATGAAGGACAAGTGGACTTATATAATGAACAGATGGACAGGTGGATTGATAGATTGGTGTCTTGGTGGTTTGATAGAATGATGGCTTAATGGAGAGATGAACAGGTGTGTTTATGGATGTATGTATGGATGATTCAATGTCTGTATGATTTGATTATGGGGTGGACTGATGGATGGATGGATGGTTGGATGGATTGGTGAATGTCTGAATGGCATGATGGACAAGTGGACTGACAAACAGACTGAGGAACAGAATGGATGGATGAATGGATGGATGGATGGATGGATGCCTTGGTGGTTTGATAAAATGATGGCTTAATGGAGGAAGGACTGATATATGTAATGATGGATGGATGATTCAATGTCTGGATGACTTGATTATGGAGTGGACTGATGGATGGACTGATGGATGGATGGATGGATGGATGGATGGCATAATGGACTAATAAACAGACTGATGAACCGATGGATGTCTTGGTAGGTTGATAGAATGATGGCTCAAAAGAGGGATGGACTGCATGCATGTATGGATGTATGGATGTAAGTATGAATAGATAAATGAATGTTAGGTTGGCAAGACAGATCTGTGGCATATTGGAGTCCTAAACTGATGAATGGATGGATGGACTGATGGATGGATGGATGGATGCATGCATGAATTGATAAATTAATATTAATATAAAGATAATTGGATGATATTAAACAATACAAACATACAGATATAAAAAGTGCATTAAAAGCATAAATACTGTATATGTTTTAATACTTTATAGTTGCATAACAGTTTCCATGAAAACATTTGGTGTACAGTCTTTTCTTTGGTGTCTTTTTGAGTCTTTTTGTCTGTCTGACCAATAATGGGATTTGGAAAAGTTTTGCTAGGACTACACGAATTTAAATAGTTGTCAAACGTTGTTGTACGGTACCTGTAGCTGTAACTTGTTCCACGTTGACATGTTGACACGCCTGAGCATAAATTTGCTTCACGTTGCATGTAGCTGCCGAGTTACATATTCATGTAAATGGAGATTTTAACTGATTGACGAGTTTGGGGCTGCATAGGAAAATGTAAATCAGCATAATAAAAGAATCCCTGGTATGTAAACATCGTCAGTCAGGTTGTGTTGTAACTTCCTTCATCTTGTCAGACAGTTAACTCAATCTGGGGGAAATAAATAAATAAATAAACACATACATAAACAAGGAAACATCACAATGATGCAAGGCTTTTTCACGAGTTACTTTTGTTTAATGCATTTGTAATGTAGGTGTAATTGTAGTGATAAAATGACTCGGTGATATCGATGCAACGAGTGTGAAAAAACAGACGGCGTCTATGTTGAAAAAAATATTTATGGTGGGTGCGCGTGTTTAACGTGGCACTAAAACTCGCTCTGTGGAAAGGCTGTTAGGAAAGGGTACGAGTGAAAAGATGGAGAGCGGCAAGGAGAGGATGGAGTGCGGAGTGTGGAGAACCGGATAAAGACTCCTCTAGGTGTAATCATACAAAATGATGAAATGCCACTTAAACGAGAGAGAGAGAGAGAGAGAGAGAGAGAAGTGGGATTTCATTTGCAAGCAATTAAGTGAATATTAATGTGTGGTTTCAAATAGATACAGATTTTCCCATTAATTTCTGTCTCTACATATGCAGATGTTACCCATTAAATCAGCTGTATAGTCTAGTCGTGTGTGCGTGTGTGTGTGTGCGCGCCATGCATTCGTGAATACATGTGCCCCTGTGTTTTATGTCCACTAAAGTGCAGTAGAAGAGCTCTCAGCCACGCTACAGTTCAATGAGCAAAATAATAACGTATTCCCTCTTACGCTCTCCGCCGGACTTCGCTAACCAGCCGAGCTCTCAGACTTACTCGTACAGCTTTAATCATAACTGGTGCGCTCTTCAGGATAAGCAGCGGCGGCGGCACACTATTAATTAAAGACTGTGGTGGGAACTGAGGGTCTCTGCTTAGCGGGTAGCCGTAGAGTGTACCGTGTAGCAGCAGAAGGAAATGGCAGTTAATGTAGTTGAAAAAGTGGTTCATGTAACTGAACAAGCATTAGGTGAAAATACAGAAGGATTTATCGGCTGAATCTGGATGGACGGATGGATGGATGGATGGACTGAAGTATGGATGGGACTGATGGATGATTTCCTGGACAGATTAATCTCAGTCCCTAATTAAATAAAAAAGGGTGATTGATGGAACATGAACTGAATGGACAGATGGATGGATGGATGGATGAATGAATGAATGGATGGATGGATGGATGGATGGATGGATGGATGAATAAAAAATCTTCAGATATGTTAATGATGAAACTGAATCTGGACAGAAGGATAGATGGATGGAAGAACATACTGAAGCCTGAACAGATTGAAGGCTGGATGGATGGATGAATGGACGTCAATCTGGACATATATTTATAAATATTAAAAGATAGATTAATGGATGGGTGGATGGATGGATGGATGGACTAAAGTCTTGACAGGCTTAAGGCTGGATGGACGGATGAATGAATGAATTACCAAAGGTTAAATTAGGATACATAAATAAAAAGCTGATGTACAGTACCTGAACCTCGACAGATGGAGAGATGCATTAAAGTCAACCTGAAGATATATTAATAGAAACAAATTAAACCTATAGACAGATGGTTGACTGAAAACATGGATGGATGGAACTTAAAGGTAATTAGGATCAATAAGATGGATAGACTGAAGTATACCGTAGGTGGATGAAAGAATTGCTGGCTAGGTTAATTAAGACATAAGGAATAAAGATACATTAACATAGACAGATGAGTGGCTGATGGAACTGAACCTGCATGTATGATGGATTGATGGATGAATGTATTGGACAGATGTATTGATGGAATGTTAGATGCATTAATGAATGGTGAGACAGATTAAGATGGATAAATGGATGGAAGGATGGATGGATGGATGAGAAGGAGTGATAATGAATCATGGAAACGAATCCATGAACAGGTGTGTGGATGGTTAAATTGATGGACGGATGGATGAATAATGGATAGATGATGGAAATATAAATAAAATCCTGACTGATGGAACTGACGTTAGATGGATGGATGGATGAATAAGTGGATGTATTGCTGAATGCCTGAACAGAGAGATTAATTAATGGATTGATAAACAGACCAATGAAGTTATTGGCTGTATTGAATTTTAATGGATGGATGAATGGATGGATGGTGGTAAATTCCAAACCAGTGGAAATCAATGGTAACATTTTTCAATTTATACTGTAAGTAATAGGCAGTTGAATGGATGGCTGGATGGATGAATGAATGGAAAGTGTTAAGATGGACAGATAAATGGATGGATGGAAAGCAGGAAGTTATTCGGTACACATTTGGTAGCTGTTCCATTAATACAAGCCGAGGTATTCTTACACTCCTTGGCTAAAAAGAATCATGTTTCATGGAACACATCATTTTCACGACAGAATAAATGAAAAGCGCACCTTCTCCCACAAGCTGAACTAAAGCAAGATCAGACCTGCGCATCATACACGAGACAGGTTCGTTATTACACTGCTGATATTATGGATGTAAGAATCTTTTTTGGCTGCCGTCCTCTCACTCTCTATCTAAGTCCATATGCGAGAGGATTCATCTCACTTTCCAACCTCTCTTTCTATCGCTGCCATCTGCATATTAAAGTGTGCCCATGTTAAAAAAAAAAAAAAAAAACAGGTCCCATTTACACCTTATGTTAAAATGTAATCTGGAGGTGTATATCTTGCATGAATATGGATATTAATCTGAGGTGTAAAGGTGCATTTGCAGTGATATGCAGATTTGCTCTGCGATAGTCGGCGAGGTGCGAACACTGCCTATACAGCGGGGAAAATAAGTATTTAGTCAACCACCAATTGTGCAATGTCCCCCAACTTAAAAAGATGAGAGAGGCCTATAATTTTCATCATAGGTATACCTCAACTATGAGAGACAAAATAAGAAAAAAAATCCACGATACATGGCCCCATTCATTCTTTCCTTTACACAGATCAGTCGTTCTGGTCCCATTGCAGAAAAACAGCCCCAAAGCATGATGTTTCCACCCCCATGCTTCACAGTAGGTTTGGTGTTCTTTGGATGCAAC
>JAQMYJ010000010.1:6694527-6707818 GCA_030014305.1 Clarias laeviceps
TTCTGTTTCGGTCCGGTACATACCGGTTATATAGGTACCGGTGCCGTATTGGCACCGGTTTTCGGTACCCAACCCTACTTATTAGTAGCTTATTTTAAAGTAGATTATCAAATCCGGTATATAACTGTTCATAACATGGTGCAGGTTAAGCTTCAGGCAGATATCCAAGTACTGCAAAAGTTTCATTAGATTTTGTCCGGCGGTTGATTTAAGACGCGCCCAGAGTTTAAACTTGCGGTTTATAATCTGGCACATAACTGCTCATAACTTCACCTCTGCTTAACATTTTGATTTCATTTATGGTGCAGGTTTAACTTCAGGCAAATACCGAAGTACTGCCAAAGCCTCGTTAAATTCTGTCCAGACATCCAGACAGACAGACAGACATAAAACATTTTGAGACTAGTTTCTGGCCTGAACTTTAACATTTCTCCTTATAAAAATAACAGCCCATGTAAAACAAATAGAGATGTAAAATTAGATTAGATAGATTAAAATCCAATCAAATAAAAGCAAAATAAACCAACTAAATAGTGAGTACTTAGTTCAATTACATTTTATTTATTTAAGCACTATTAATAAAAGACATACCACAAAAATAAATAAATAAATAAATTATTCCTATTGAGCAAGCCGGAGGTGACAGTGGCAAGGAAACACTCCCTGAGAAGTCATGGGGAAGAAATTTGACTTTATAAAACATTATAGATTCAATCTATTTAATACTAATTACCATTTACAACTTTTAGCACCTCGTGCAACTCTGATTCTGAAATGTGATGCATTTATCAAGCCAGCAGTGGATGATTAGGTGATTAGCAAGGGAACTGTGGTGTGTGTGTGTGTGTGTGTGTGTGTGTGTGTGTGGTGAACAGAAAGACATTCACGGTTGCACTCTGTGTTGAAATATTACTCTGCGCTGTCCGTGGTAATCTGTTTGCTCGAAGCCACAGCAAACAAAAGCTATTGTTAATATTGATGGCCCTCAAAATGGTCCTGCCTACACTGGGTGATATTTTGTAAAACTCCCACACATGCAACAACAAAAGCTCAGTCTATCAGTAAGACTATTCTATATTAGTTTATTTTTTTGTGAGTGCTAGGCCAGTGACAAAGGAAGGATTAATAAAAAAAAAATTAAAATAAAAAACTTCTGACCATAATAAAATAATTTTCTGATTGTTTTTTCAGTATATGTCCTGTTTCTGTGATTAGATTACTCCAATCTATCGATACCCAATCCATCAAGGGTGACCATGAACCTCCAGCTTGAACCCACTATATAAATCTTGGACTCTCCCTTTAGTCGTATTGTTTCTCACACTATCCTTTATATGACTCGATGTATCTTCAGGATCTGACAGAGAGACAATCGTGCAATAAAATATAGCAGCGGAGAGCAAGAAACTCCACGCCTCTCCGTGCCCCACTTTTTCCTACTCTTTCACACTCCGGCAAATTGTCCCTAATAACAGCTTTCATTATAAAAAATCTTGTGCACTTTGCTGCACAGAGACAAGAAGCATAATGAAGGGACACAGAAAAGCAAAACAGGATACAGTACATAAACGGAGCTGAGAGTTTATTAGGTACTACCTACAGTACACTCATTGGACGTACTGTATATATACAGTTTATTAAGGGAGCACCCTATTTAGGTCACTTTGTACATTGTGGATTTAACGGACGTGTTTCTCTGGACAGGTTATTAGCTCATTAATGGAAGCCCAGGCGCTAAAGAGGTACAACTAGAAGCTGGCCCAATACGCTCGTTGTGTTATATCACCAGCAGTGGGTTTTATGGTGAGTCTGTTTCAGCTAATAATCAACCCAGTCACAGATCTACAAAGTGACCGATGTGGTAGTCTGATTAAACCACCGGTGAACACACTGCGATGAAACTAAGACGGCGTGACAAAGAAATACTCTCCCGTAAACGGAATGAAGGAGCGAGATATAGAGATAGCGAGATGGAGTGTTAGAGACTCCTGCTGCACTACACCAGATGATCAATATTATAACAGATGTGTTTGGTGTTGGGAATCCATGTCCATGACAAGGCAATCAGGAGATGGCAGAGTGGCCCAGTGACTTGTGCTTACGCTGGGATTCTCAGTGTTATTTCTTGGCACATTATCAGAAAGAAGGTTAACCATAAAACTTAGAACTTTATCAAGAAGATATAAAAAATAATAAGAAAGGACAATTATTTATATTTTTACTGATGCTTTAAATTAAAATACAAGTCAAGCTGGGACTTGAATGAAGTGAAACTCCTGATTCTTCTTGTGGAAGAGACGCACCCGTCTGTGGGAACTGTACACGCAATCGTTCAACAGCACCACTTGCATATTACAGCAACTTAGCTGGGAGTGTAGCAGTGGATTATATAGAGGAATAACGGTGGTTTTTACTCTCTTAACCACGTTCTATTATTCTTCACATTCAAAAGTCCTGGTTTGATTTGAACACCCCTTATAATGTAGAAGTAAGGGTCTTGTTTCAAGGACCCAGAACAGGAATGACTGGGATTTAAACTCACAAGCACAGCGGCATGATGTATGCAGACTGAAGAACCCAGTAACACTTGTGATGCACTTATTGGAAGGCATTTATTGATATAAAAATGGGTCGGATGGGCCAATTGGGAACAGGAACAGTTTTTAGTCCTTTTTTCATAGTACAAGTAGAGTAGACAATGCCTTATTGCCTTTAACTCGCCAAAGCCAACCCCCAATGCCAGACCTTACATTTCACCCTACATACCTTATTTTAGGGAGAACCGCCTCTGGACACCAGTACCAGTATCATAACGTCCACCCTCCCTGCCCTACTACAATTGGAAATCAGAAAACATTATCCTGAACGGTTGCTTACACACCTCGAAATGGCAGGTTGTACTTGACAAGTAAAGAACCCCAGCTCTTGTGACCCTTTGGTTTTCCACAGAAGAAGACTGTGAAATATCCAAACAGCCTTCAGACTGGCTGACCTTTTGTGCTTCCTAAAAAAAAAAAAAAGCATAAGGTTTATCATCATATTTCCCCTTATTATACCATATTATAATAAGCCTTACCTTTTGATCAGTAACCTACTGTAGAGCCTTAACCGTTTATGCCTCCACTGTTCCACAACTTTCTGATTAGTGGAAGATCTCTAGATGTCAAGAGAGACATTCAAGGAGAGAAATGTCTAAATCCTGATGAGCTACAGAGACGGAAACCGGTCTAGCTCATCTACACCAGTCATGGCTTTGTGTTCCCCACCAGTGTTACTCGTTCGTTTTTCTCTGCTTCAGTTATTTAACCTGAACATAATGTCCACCTGATCCTGAATCAGACCAAGAACTCCCTCCTCCTCCACACAGCCGATATTCGGAACTCTTAGGATTTTGTTCCTCCAGTTGTTTGAGCAAGTAATGTTTTACTTTGTTGTACTTTACACTCATCACTTCTAGGGTGCCAATAATTCTGGAATCAAACGTAAAGGGTTGGATTATATACTCACAGCTGGCATTCACAAGCTGGTCAAATAATAGTGGTATAATGAGGAAACTGCTTCACATAAATACGGGCATCAGTGTATACAGTACTTCACAGCAGAGTTGATTATACAGACGTCTCTGCCGTGCATACATGGTTCTTCGCCGAGGCTTCGCATCCCATGCTGCCAAAGCATATAAAATGTCCCGCTTGTCTTGCAGCACGTCTGTAAATAAAAATAGACGGCGATCCTGTGACTCATAAAGGAGCATTTGATAAAAAAGCAAGCATGCGGTTTCCACTCGAAGCTGCAATTTTCTCTTGATTGCAGACTTTAAAAGAGAACACAGCTGCGGAAGAGTAAAGCAACGCTGGTAATTTAGCACGCTGCCGTCTCGTCACGGATAACGCCTGCGCGCCGCTCACACATTAGTGCTTGCAGTTGGTGGCGTCTTTGCTCGTTTGCACACTTGGATGAAAATCGGAGACGTCGTGACTGCTCACCACTTGGCTGCATGTTCACGGGGCTGAAAATAAGCGTTTGGCATTGTGCAGGAGTGCATGGTGGAGGCGAAACTCCAACGTTCAGCACTCTGAGGCTCGGGGAGTGCTAGACACAGGGATTCATGCTCGAGGAGTGGTAGTGATTCATTTTCTATAACAGGAGTTGTGCAGCTGCAGGGTTAATATTAATACGCTCAGTCTAATTTGTTTTAGTTACTATAGCAACAGCATACAAAGATATATGAACGTTTTCACGTGTAATTGTTGACGAGGCGAAGGTTTCTGTTCATTTAGGTGAGCGTTTCCAGAAAGGAGTCTCCAACTTCAACTCTTGAGTTCAGTGTTTTATAGCGTGATGATGTCATATAGTTGGACTTATATAGTTGGTAGTGTCTTTTTTTTCTTTTTATCTGGTTCCTGATTTAATCCATCCATCCATCCATCCATCCATCTATCCATTATCTATACTGCTTATTCTATGTGGAGAACCTATCACAGGGATAGTCTGGAGCATGTCTCAGTAAACTTAAACCACATGGATGGGGTGCCAAGCCATCGCAAGCACAAGCATACACACACTATGGGGAATTTGGAAACAGCAATCAGCCTGTACTACATGTCTTTGGACTGCAGGAGGAAACTGGAGTACACGGAGGAAACCCACAAGGAGAACATTCAGACTGCAAGCACACAGCCTTTGAGTCAAGATTTGAACCCCCATCGAACCCCCATCGTGAGGCAACAATGATAACCACTGAGCTACAGCAGTAAATTAGACCAGTGGCTAGCATTCATTAGAATTTATCAAAGTAATTTTATCTTTAAACATATAATTTTTATATTGAGCCATTATTTATTCAACAAAATAAATATTCAGCCAGGTGATGCTAATTATCAGCCCTTTATCAACTGATCAACAGTAGGTGTGCAGACATCTAAAAAGTAGACGTTTTGGCAGTTTGCTGGTCTGGAGCATTCAGGTGTGTGCAATGGTATTAGGGAAGTAGTTGCTGCTGCACATCAATGTGGAAAAGGTTATAAAACCATTCCCAAACAATTTGGAGTTCAACATTCCACAGCGAGGAAGATTATGGAAAGCATTCAAGACAGTTGCCCATATTCCCAGGAGTGGACGTCCCAACACATTCACCCCAAAGTTAAACCATGCAACGTCAGAGCCTACTGTATAGGCTTCACTGAGCATGTTACATGTTAAAGTCCATGACAGCACAATTAGAATAAGTACGGTTTGTTTGGAAGGGGTGCCAGGAGAAATGCATCTTCCGTCTAAAAAGAACATGGAAGCACAACTGAGCTTCGCAAAACTGCATCTGAACAAACCACAAGGCTTCTGGAACAATGTCTTATGGACAGATGAGACATGACAGTTGTTTGACCTTGATACTCCATGTTTGGGGAAAAACTAAAAAGCATTTCAACAGAAACTCCTTATACACAGTGTTAAGCACAGTGATAAAGGGGTGATGGTTTGTGCTTGTTTTTGCAGCCACAGGACCTGGACACCTTGCAGTCATTGAGCTGATCATGAACTCCTCTGTATACCAGAGTATTCGAGAAGCAAATGTGAGGAGCTCTGTCCGATATCTAAAGCCTGGTCCAAATTGGGTCATGCAACAGGATAATGATCTGAAACACACCAGTAAATCTACATCGGAATGGCTAAAAAAAAATAAAAAAATCAAGGTTTAAAAAAAGTTCTAGTCAAAGTCCAGCTGTCAACACAACTGAAATGCTGTAGCGGGAACTTCAGAGAACTGTGCATAAGCAAATGGACAAAAACCTGAATGAACTGAAGCAACGTTGTAAAGAAGAATGTGAGAGCAAAACGATATGAGAGACTGATAAAGTCATACAGGAAATTATTACTTCAGGTCATTGATCCTAATGGTGGATCTACTGTACAGGCTATTGAATCATGAATCATTTTTCATTAAATAAATAATGGCACAGTGGAAAAAGTCATATTTTGTTGTTCGTCTGAGGTTTTATCTACCTAAAACTGACACCTGCTTCGAGCAGATGATCAACTTTTGTTGGACGCTAACTTTTGCACACTTTTATTCCTTACCCTCAGACAGCTATTGGCAACAGCATCATCTTCATCCAGCAGATCCATAAAGCTGTAACATGATCCACCATTCTGTTTGACGACTCCGGGCCTTTCATCTATCCACTAACACTTTCAACTAATCTCAGATACAGTACACACACACACACACACACAAAAAAAAACAACCTACTTCTCCATTCTCCAACCAGCTGTCACGATGCCTTATCATATTCATGACCTCTTATTTAGGCCACACTCAGAACTGTTTCTTATGCAGCGGTACTCGCGAGCTAAAAACCCGAACGAGAAAACTAAAAAAGGAGCCTCGATTGAGATGTTGAAACTGTCTGACACAAATTTTAACGGCTTTTTACTGCTAACGTGAGATGGATAGATAGACGCAAAGAAAAAAAAAAGAAACTGAGACAATAAAAAAGAAAAGGAAAGAATGGGTGATTGAATCTTGTTTTGTTTAGGCAGGTGGTGTAGGTGCTGTTTGCAGATTTTTCTATCCATAGGGGAGTTTTCCTCAGTTCTCCCTCTCTCTGTCTCTGTCTCTCTCTCTCTCTCGATCTCCCCCTCTCTCTCTCCCTCAGACGGCTTTGATCACCCCGGTCTTTGAAGCACTGCTCAGAAAAAAAAAAACAGAAAAAGGAGGAAGCAGAAGTCATCGTAAGTTCACGCCTCAACTTGGTGCGACGCAACTGCTGGCAAACTGTGAATCTGCATAAGAGGAATATTTTTGCATAGTTTATATGGAGAGGGGGAAAAAAACACACACACCACACATCTGTTCCTGGGCCACAAATAAATACGTTATACAACCTTTTGTCATTTGAAAGTGGGCATCCTACCTACGGCTCACGTCAGCTAACAATGGCGCTCTCGTCTCCCTTTAAACGGTGCTTATTACAAACGAAAAATAAACTTTCACTCCCCAAAATATACCCCCCCACCTCGAAAAATACCAAAGGGTTGACTTTCTTAACAATAAGCTGAAAACCACAGGCACTCGACAACAACAAGGTAAAGCGTTACCATCCAGGCAACAATCCTGCCGCACTTTTTACTTTCGCAGGCAAGTAAAAAAAATTCTGCCTGAGGTGAAAATTTGCTTTTTTTAATTTTTATGCTGATGTGGCACCAGTTCCCCAAACGCAAAACCCCTCATATGCCCCTGACGAACAGAAGCATCAGCAAGAAAAAACACAATAAACAACAAATAGTCAGAATGTAGTGCACTCCATAAGCTCTATAGCATTACGTTGTATCCTATGTAGTGAGCATGTTCAGTACAGTAAACAGATGATTCCTGCATTTAATGAAATCAAAATAAATGTCAAATACAAAAAAATAAGAACAAGACAATAAGCATACACACACAGACACACACATATACACAGAGTTGTTTTTTGCCTTTTCTCACACAGACGAGCTGAAGGCTGCTATCTAAGCACCCTGGACAGCGCCACAGGCTGATCGCCTTCCACGCCATGCTGCACTGACACAGTAATTCGTGCTTAAGGATAAACAAAGCTCAAGTAGGACTTTCTTACATCCCAGCTGTTATATACCATTAAAAATAATTGCTGTTGTAAAAAAATATATTTATTTATTTATTTATTTATTTAGCTGTGACATAATTTACGAACCTGACAAGGTGATGCAAGGGTGTTAGACAGAATGAAATCTCTGAGACTTGATATAAGAAATATCACTATATGCATATACAGTATGCATATACAGTATACACACTGTGTGTGTGTGTGTGTGTGTGTATACTTATTCATGCATCTTTTATACTGCTTATCCTAGGAGACTTTAGGCGCAAGACGGGGTACATCCTGGACACGGTGCCAATCCATCACAGAGCGCGTGATCAAGGACAGTATATACAGTGCATCTGAATGAAAATCGCGGCATAGTTTTTTCTTCCTCTCCCCATACGGATGAGCTGAAGGCTGCTGTATATGAAATAATAGTTTTATTTTCATAAATCTTGAACATATGCGAGTTTTACTTTTGCAAAAACTCCTCGCTATTACAGTTTTTGGAGATGCACTGTACTGCATATTTTCCAAAGGCAGTTCTATTGAAAATATTTGTTACAGGATCTGTTACCCGATATTTGTTGTTTATCTAACATCCGATTGTTTTTTGTTTTTTTTTGCAAATTGGTCAGAAAACAGTAATAAGTAAGGAATTATTGTAATCTCTAACTGTTGATACCGTTATTTATTACTATTTGTTAAAATGTATTATAAATACATTTTAACCACAGACAAAAATACTGAATGAATGAATAGGTAAACAAACAAATAAACAGTGATTTAAAAAATTTCATAAACAAACAAACAAACAAACAGCCTACATTAGAGTAAAAGTTGCATAGGTAGTCCCCAACTTACAAACATTTTTGAGTTATGTTTATCCAGAGCTACTTACATTTTTATCTCATTATACTTCTGAGCAGACAAGGGCTTTGCTCAAGGGTCCAACAGGGTGGTCATGGGATTTGAACCTGGAACCTTCAGAACCGTAGTTAATGTATAAAATGTCTAAAGTCCAGTATATTGTGTGGGGGTGCTTGTGGGGGTGCGGGAGAAATGAGTCTCTCCTGTAAACCTGTCCTGATGGTGAATAATCCTAATTTCAGAAAATCCGTAACAAAACACAGTTCACAGTCCAATACAGTAGAAAACAGCACTAAGACAAAATGCCATCCGGGATTCCCCTCACAATTTAAAGCCACAGAGACAACACTGCTACATTTCACATTTCCTTAGGTATGATTATGAGACTAATTGGCGTTCCCAAATTGCCCGTAGTGTGTGATTGAGTGTGTGAGTGTGTGTGCCCTGCGATGGATTGGCACCCTGTCCAGGGTGTACCATGCCTTGTGCCCTAAGCCTCCTGGGATAGGATCCAGGTCCCTGCGACCCTGAATACACAATTAAGCGATATAGATGAGTGAGTGAGTGAGAGTGATTATGGTTTTTGGCCACATGATGACAGTGTGGGGAAAGGGCACAGATTTAATCAAGTGCATTGGTATGATTTACATTGTATATTCGTGTCAAAGGCGTATAAGACTCACTTAGTCAAACTTAAGAACAAATCTGACTTACAGACGTGCTCCCGGAACGGAACTTGTTCGTAAGTTGGGGACTACCTGTACGGGAGATGTTGCAAAATAAAAACAAACACACACAAAAAAAAACTTTCACCCAGCCAATCACGTCTATTAAGTATACTAATCATAAATTAATCCTATTCAACCTTTTAATTCCCTATTTTACTTGTTGTACACAACATATATTGTGATATTACCAGTTTATTATTAACAAATACATAAAATATCAATAGCTCAGCTAATTGTTTTAAATATACTTTAAAACAGCAATACTTTTTAAATACGTTTTACCTTTATTGACGTCTTTATTATTATACTAAACCATGACACTTTGTGCACTATACAATAGGAACACTAATATATGGCTTCCTGTCTTGCACAACTAAATCTTCCTCTTGCATATTTCCCCTACTCACGGATGCACGAACATTGAGCGTGCACTTCACATTCACTTCATTTGCAGCTGTGTCTTCCTCTCAGACCTCTTCTCGGCTTTGAGATGCGAGCGGTTATCACGATCGAGGGTCCTCTGGCCCACGCTGCCTCTCCAGCTTGCCCTGCACCCGAGCGCTCTCTCTCTCTCTCTCTCTCTCTCTCTCAAGCTTAGCAAAAGTGTTTAGTGAACGCCGGAAGGAAGCAGGTGTGTGGTAAACAGAGAGATTACTGAACGGAGCTCCAGGGCCGGAGGGAGCAGGACTGGGGGCGAGCGAGTATGCGGCGCAGCAGTGCCATTGATGGATCGCTCTACACCGAAGAGTCCAGCTCAGGCACTGAAGGAGCTCAGGCTGATCCTGCAGTCTGTACTGGTGTGTGTTTGTGTGAGAAAGATGTGTGTGAGAAGTGTTAAGCCTTCTGCGGTGGAGTCAGGATAAACAAAGCTCTAGTAGGACCTTTTTTTACTCCCAGCTGTTATATTCCATAAGAAGGAATAAATAATTCTGGAGCTACAGTTCAGCACTTTGGTGATTTATTTATTTACTTTGCTTTGATATAATTTACAGACCTGACAAGGTGAAGCAAGTGTGTTTGGCAAAATGAAATCTCAGAGACTTGATATAATAAATGTAACAGTAGCAACTCCATTGTCATTTTGGTCACCAAATGATGACGAAAGACAGCAACTTTTAGAGAAGGAGTGTTTGTCAAAACCCAGTAGTGGACAAAGTACACAAGTCCTGTACGTGAATGAAATTTTATAGATATAGCTCTGGAGAAAATGCAATAAGAGAGCACCGTTATTTACTCCAGAAAACATCTGGAATGTCATCAAGGGGAAGATGGAGGGTCATAAACCATCAAGTAAACCCAACAGCAATGTGAAAAACTGGTGGAGAGCCAAAACACATCAAAGCTGTAATTGCAAATCGGGGTTATTATTCCACCAAATACTGATTTCTTAATGTTATTTAGCCGAAGCATTTACACAATTATTTTACAAATTATTTGCATTTTGTTTTATTTGAGTTATTAAAACTCTGCAAATACTGCATAATCTTGGGTTATTTTGATGTGTTGTGATGATATCATTTCCTTTAAATATACACTCTAAATAACAATTTTGAATTTAAGAGAAATATTGTTAGCAGTTCACAAAAAATGATACAAAACTGTTCATCTCAACAACACATGCACCTGTAAGAAAAAAACAGACATAAGAAACAGATTATTTTGCAGTGCTCTCTTATTCACAGTGAAATTCTTTATTCTTCATATACTTCATACCTTTTTTTTTTTGGTTAGTTTTTTTAGTCAGAGCGCAGGGTCAGACACCCTTACGGCGCCCCCTGGAGTAGACAGGGTTAAGGGCCTTGCTCCAGACCTCAACAGCGCCAACTTAGCGGAGCTGGGGCTCAAACCACCGACCTTTCGATCAGTAACTTAGAGCCTTAACACACCATTCTTGAAATCTACTCATTTTAGTTGAGAAAGCCGCTTTCTCACTCTGAGAACGTGTTAATATAACATCAGTAAATGAGCCTGACACTGATGTCAATTAACATTCTCATGAGCAGTCAATGTGTATGTACCGTAAGTCATTTCTATTAGAGATACCACAGGGCTGTGAAATAAGAGGAGAACTCAGTATAGTTTCTGTTCTGCACTGGTTCTGTCATAGTTAAATTTCTAGTTTTAGGATGTAGATAGAAAAAAATAATCTACTACAAACTACAAATTACTAATGTACGTTACATGTAAAAAGTAATCAAATTACTAATTACTTTCAAGTTACTTTGAAAACATCTGTCACGGCGTGCGCCGTTGATGGGCGTGTGCCTCAACCTATCGTCGCTCCTCGCTCACTCCGTAGGCTCCCTAAGTAGGGGTCCCCACTTCTGCAGGTGCGCGAAGGGGCGAGGCCGCCAAATCGGGCCGGCTGGCGATAATAAATGTTAATGGATCTCGAGCTTTCTCTGTGTTATAAATCCTCCTCTTTCTTCCCTTCCTCCCTCCTTTAACCCTCTCCTTCCCCGTTTTTGCTAAATAAAATGACCCCTTTTCCCATAAGACCTCGCCTACTTAAAAAAAAACTACAAAGCTCTCCCACGATTGATTAAAGTGCATACTCGTTAACTGATGCTGCCGCGCAAAACGTGATTTTTAAATGCATTATGATTGATTTTTAAACACTACATTTGTAACGCTAGTAACATAATATTCTTGACATTGGTAACTGTAATCAAATTACATGCATTTCAAATGTAATGCGTTACATTACTGCATTATTAGGAAAAGTAATTAGATTACAGTATTGCGTTACCATTAATGTCTTTAAAAAAAAAAAAAAAAAGCTATGTCATATGAGGAGGCATGAAAATGCAGATTCCTGGAGCTAGTCTCAGGTCTGATGAGTTGCCTTCAGCTAAATCATTGACATACAGTAGTTCAAATACCTGCGATTGGACAAAATCCACAGAAGGACATCTGCTTCAGAAAATATGCTAGTTCATATTCACCAAGCTAGACACTTTGGCCTAGTGTATGACATGTTTTTATCTATACTACAGTGTTTTTTGTCAAGTGTGCAATTCAGACTAGTGAAATATTCAACACTTTGCGTGGTCTGAATTTGGATTACCCTGCTATACTTCAGCACGCCAGTCAGTGTGACAGTGTGAGAACACTGCGTGCCTAAGACTGGACCACTCAGGAACATGCTGTTAATGTTAGTAAATGCACGTACATAACATACCAGACAACAGCAATTTACTGAAATATTCAATTGAAATGCAGAGAAAAGGGTCAAATTAAACCTGCTCCACATCTGAGATCTGTTCTGGAAGCTAAGAAGGAAGATCTTAGTAATACTTCTAAAAGAAAATGAAACAGAGAGATAACAGTACAGCACTAAGAGATTTGTTACATGAGATACACACGTTGCGTGTGGGCAGCTGTTGCATCCTGTTAGAAACATAAGAATCCATGGATGGATATTAATCGGCATTATGGCTCTGAATAAAGGTTACACTTCTGTAACGATTTGAGACAGAGTATGCAGCAACATCTTTAAAACCAAATTACAACACTCACTGAGATGGAAATGTTTCTATGTATTTGAAACTCAGTGAATCTGCCTAAAGATGTCTGCAATCTTGCTAGCTAGGTGTTTAGTCTCTAATCATGGGTTAAAAAGGTCTGACATCTGCATCACCGGTCTAAAGTGAACTAATCCCTTGAAATTGGTCTTTCATTTCTGGGTAGGTTCTTATCAGGGACCAAGCACCACGATATCAGCATGATGATGTCATGACTATTATGTCATCGCCATCGCTTTGATAATGCTGATGTCTGAATGTGCTGATGTCATAGTATGTGACATTCAGAGGTGGAAAGAGTAATACATTTTTGTACTCAAGTAAAAGTACTGTTACTTCTGTGATTTTTTACTGAAGTACAAGTAAAGTTACCATTATAAAAATCTACTCAAGTAAAAGTAAAAAGTAGCTCATTTAAAAATTTACTCAGAGTAAAAGTTACCGAGTTACATTTTTCAACAGCAAGGGGGGGGTGGGATGGGGGATTCTAATGTAGTTCAAAAAAGACAAGCGGATATAAATCTCAAACTAGTTGTTTTTAATTGAAGGAACACCTTTGCATAATAAA
>JAQMYJ010000010.1:6707918-6739209 GCA_030014305.1 Clarias laeviceps
AAAGTAGAAGTACACAAAAAAAAACTACTCAATTACAGTAACGCGAGTAAATGTAATTCGTTACTTTCCACCTCTGGTGACCTTGCATGTGTACTGTACATGCGAAAGCCGGTACTCATTTAGAGCTCATTGAGAGCTCTAAATGTAACAACTTTTGCATTGCATGTTTTGGTCTCTACTCAACAAGAAGTTTCACCAAACCAAATGAACAAATGCATCCAGCCGTTGCGATGCCTTCAACTTATGCTGAAAAGTGGTTAATGACTTTTTGCTTGACATCATATTGAGAGACATCACGTATAGTGCCATCACATTGAGTGACATCATAGTGTGATTTTTTTTCCCCAGCATCCAGGGCTTTTTGAAGGTCTTGGACTAAAATTCTCCCAATTCTAAAATTATTTTGTAATAATATTGGTATGTCCCCTCTACTTGCATATGCCCACTGTCTTTCTGGTGCACCTATAGGGATGATGGCACAAGGTGCTTGGGCCCGCTCACCAGTGCTTGCAACTATATTTAGAATTAACTTCAGCATACTATAGTGTGTCATGGTTTTAGTGATTGCACAATGGTTCTTGCAGTTTTTCAGCTGGACAAACCTTTTTGTGTTTTCAAGTAATGATGGACTTTCTTTTCTCTTTAATTAATGACAAAAATCCATATATGGTATTTCATACAATTGATAAGTTCAGTATTTTTATACAGTGAAAGAAAAGTAAGAAAGAATTAGAGAGTGACTGGTAAAGTACATTGTTTGTATTCTTTTGAGGTTGCATTTGCAGCATCGCTTTAAAGGTAGTGCAGTGGTAGGGCAGGTAGCTAAGGTTCTAGGTTGTTGGTTTGGGGATCTGAGGATCTGGGTTTAACACCATGCCAAGTTGTTATGCAGATTGATGGTCCGCTGTGGTGACCCCTTGATGGGAACAGCTGAAAAACTAACAACAGTGTTGCAGCATTGCTTTTCAGTTGTTCACTCAATATCGTTTTAATCAAAAACTTTTAAAAACAACTTTGTCTTGAGGGTGAGCTTCATCGCAACATCAGAACTACTTTACAATACTCTTCCAATGTTAAGGTTGCTGGTGGGAATACATGTATGATTTGAGAACATCGAACCATATTTGATTTGAATCTCAAGCTAATTACCTCCTTATGTTATTAAATTAACTACTACTTTTTAGTAGGATATTCATCGGTCTTCTTCCTCCTCTCTCGCTCTCTTTCTTTCCGTCTCCCTCAGCTGTTGCATTCACCTATCAGCCAAGTGTGATGGGTGTTAGCATGCGCGACAGGGTGATAATGAATGGGAGAGATACAGGCAACGTGTAGCTGATCATCTGTCACTCTCAGACTGAGTATTATGGATATCAGGTGAGCGGCTCTGTAACGGAGTTGATATGCAATATAAGTGATAGATTATTTTACGACGACTGAGCCATCACTCGGTTTTTACACTAGCACAGAGGAGAGACGACTTAGGGTAAATGGAGTGTGTGCGCGTGTGTCTATGTATCTGTTTCCCATATACACTATAAAGCTAACCTATAGTAGCTTATACAATTTGCTGATCTGCAAATAAGAAATTCACAGAGGAGCAAAAACACCTTACCAGGAACTGGCGGTCTTACAGATTCATTAAAAAACACATTAAACTCAGTCTGATTGTTGTTCTTTTTTTTCTTCTTTGAATTCCTAGTCTAGCATATGATGTACAATATATAACCTGAGCTTTAGTCTCGGCGGTGTACACAATATACTCCTAGAGCAGAAAGTTCTTTCCGCTCCTGGATATAGAAAATTGATTCCTTACATTAGCTTCCTGTCTTTTATCCACGAACGGAGTGAGAGGTCTGTGCTGCTTTACGGCCCCGGTAACAGCCGCGCGATCGGGTTCTCGCGCTATCAACTGACATGGCGAGGGGAGAGCCGCGATCGGGTGCTAATGAAATCACGCCACTTATTTTCAGTTCAAACACTTTTCTGAGCTACTCTCGCTCTCTCTCTCTCTTTCTCTCTCTCACTGTTTCCACTCTCTCGCTCTCTTGCTCCCGCTCTCTCTGGAAAAAAAAAAAAAAAGCGTCAGCACCTTCAAACTGTGTGGAAAGTTTGAAGCCTTAAGCAAGTGATGACTCAGCGAGAAAAAAAAAACTGAAGAAAAGAGAGGGTGGGAAAAAAAGGGGAGAAAAAATGTGTCACATCTACATCTCCTGCTGAGCTGGACTCGACGAGGAATCGCAACACAGCCAAGTTCTGAGATAGAGGGCAAAAGAAAGGACAGAAATAAGCTACTTGTGAGAAGGAAAAGCAGGTAAAGGAAACGGAGAGAGAGAGAGAGAGAGAGAGAGAGAGAGATGACAAGAATATGGAGATGAGTACAACAAAACAAGAACTTTACATCAAAGAATGCTTCAGATTCCTCTGGCTATCTTTATTCAACGAACCTTGATTCGAAAAAATCTCAAAGAACAAGTGTAAAAGTCAACAATATTAATATCCTGACTGGTTGGAAGATGATACAACAGTGCAGCCAGCTCGAAATTTATATCACAGGTTTATATGACTCTATTAGTTGTTGTTTCTATAGCAACCAATGCAGTGAGAAACTGATGCTCCTTCTTGTTTTTCCAACAACCATGTGAGACGACATTTCACACAAGTCGTGGAAAAGATGTAACAGGTACTGTAACAGGTAGTCCCCGACTTACAAACATTCGAGTTACGAATTTCCGCAGATACGAACGGACCGCGGTTCTACTTCCGGTTCAATCACGGATGTAGCTCACGTGTTTTGTACAAAACATAGACACTGTAGTTCACCAGATACCTATATTTACAACTACTGTATATACAATATTTTCAGTGTGTAAGTGAATGTATAAAATGTCTAAAATCCAGTATATTGTATGTGTGTGTGGGGGCGGGTGCGGGAGAAATGAGTCGGCCTCACCGGTTTCACTGAATCAGTCCAGAAGCACGATGATAGAAAATATCTGTCCTGTAAAGCTGTCCCGATGGTGAATAATTCTAATTTCGGAAAATCCTCCACAAAACAGAGTTCACAGTCCAATACAGTGGAAAACAGCTCTGCGTCCGGGATTCCCCTTGCGATTTAAATGCGCAGAGACAACACTGTCACACATTTGTGTGAGAATTACTTCCTTAGGCTCGATTAATGTTTTTGGCCACATGATGGCAGTGTGGAGAAAGGGGACAGATTTAGTCAAGTGGATTGGTATGCTTATTGTATATTCATGTCAAGGGCGTATAAGACTTAAGAACAAATCGAACTTACAAACATGCCCCCGGTGCATATTTTGTTTGTAAGTCGGGGACTACCTGTAAAGAGTCAAATTATTGATCTGCATCAATCAGAGAAAAAAAATAAGGAGATTGTTGAAATGACTGGAATTGGGTTAAAATCTGTCTAACATGTTATTATAGCCTGGCAGGAAAAAATGAATGAATGGATGAACATGATTGGAGATTTGCGATTGGTGCATCATGGTGGGAAAGGAAGAACATGCACAGTGCCCTCTGGTGGTCTATGATCTGGAGTTGCTCCAGTTTCTCAGGTCTAGACTCAGCAACGTTACGTGGCTTATTGAAGTCAGCTGAAGACCTGAATGTACTGAATGATCAGGTTATCACATCAATGGTGTTTTTCTTCTTTCCTGATGGCATGGCCATATCCCAGGACTCAAATTGTAAAAGAGTGGTTCTAGGAGGAAGCTGTTGTGTCCCTGCCAATCTCTGACCAAAATTCTAAACACCATTACAAAGTTAATGGAGCGTGGATGTGATTGGATGTGCACATGCTCCAAAGAAAGGTGAAAATTCCATTGTTTTGAAGTTTTTCGATGTTGTGTCTGGGTCATTATATCAATGTCATTTTATTAAATTCTTTGCATCATTACGTCATGTACAATCCTCTGGAGACAGTGTTATGATCTGGGGTTGCTTCAGTTGCTCAGGTGTAGACTTAGCAATGTTATGTGGCAATAAAATGAACTCAGCTGATGACCTGAATGTACTGCATGACCAGGTTATCACATCTCTGATGACATGGGAATATACAGTAACAGAACTCGAATTGAGCATGAGGGATCATTTTTACACATGAATTTGACTCCACATGATCCTGATGTTTAAACCATTGAAAGTCTTTGGGATTTGCTGGAGGAGGTTTAATGGAGCGGTTCGACTCTTCCATCATCAATACAATATCTTGACCACAAACTAATGCAACTAATCAATAATTTCCAGAATTTTAAATAAAAATAAAGTTTCGGCAAATCTTATACCTTCCCTTTGGCAATACGAATCTAAAGTGATGTTCAACACTCTTCTCTCACTCACTCACTCACTCATCTTCTATACAGCTTTATCCTGTATTCAGGGTCGCGGGGGCCTGGAGCCTATCCCAGGAGACTTAGAGCATGAGGCAGGGTAAACAAACTACGGGTATTTGGGAACGCCAATTAGCCTAATCAGCAGGTCTTTGAACTGTGGAAGAAAACCGGAGTACCCGGAGGAAACCCACCAAGCACAGGGAGAACATGCAGGAATCGAACCTGGCCGGAAATTGAACCCAGACCCTGGAGGTGCAAGGCGACAGTGCTTCAACACTCTGTATTTTACAATTTCAGGTAAAAGATTTGTTGAAGCGAACACTTCCATCCCACTCGTACTGGATGAACCCAGAATTTATCATATTTTTCTGCGCATTCTATCCAGTTTGCACGTGTCGCTACACACCTAGCCCTTTAGCAAACGACGGCGTACAGCTGTGATGAGTCGGAGCCACAGACGCGATTTGACGCAGGCTTAAAGTCAGGAGTCTCTGATAAAGACGGCTTCGTTTAGCATACTGTTTAATTAAAAAGCCCGATGTTGGTGTGTGTGTATACGCATTAGAGAGAACGAGAGCAGGGGGTACGAACAAGAGTTGGGGAAACAATCGGAAGTAAATTAGCTGTGAATCTAACAAATGACAGTAATTAGAGAGGTAGCCTGTGTTGGGAGCTGCAGAAACCAGGCCAAATACAGCTGCAAGTTTAACTGGAGCACATAAAACAACACGACGCAACACACACACACACATCTGAGCATCCAGATGGAACCAAATCAAATCGACAAAGAACTTTCCCACTCGTCAAGGAGAGTTCTTCATCACGTATGTATAAGAGGTACAACTTTTTCCTGAAGGATTGAACTTTGACCCATGTGGATGCCAAATGGCTGCTGGGACAACTACACAGAGGGCACTGTAGTTTGAATAATCGCTCCGCTCCAGATGGGCAATTTACATTTCCTGTCGAGCTCTGAGATCAGATCAGGGGTTCTTCACCGAACATGCACGGTTTACTCATGTTTTTTTTTGGTACACACGTTTACCATTTAAAAGTAATTGTTTATCATCATAATTATTATTTATTTATTTATTATTATTAGATTATTTTTAAGTTTGGTCAGTCCGAGATACCGTATGCACAGCACAGCTCCAACTTGTTTGTGCTTCAGCTCCGAAATACAATACAGTAAAAACAATATTTGCTTTCCTCTGTCTGAGCTCATTGCGGATTAGGCTGCAGGTAGAGGCGACACAACCATGCAAATATAAAGCTCCAGACTGCAGTAAATAGGCGACTTTGTGCTCCATAAAGCCAGACACGCTCCTCACATGCTGTGCAAGTAGTGCGATTTTCCGTCATACATATTAATACATAGTGTATGCGTTGCTTGTCGAGGCTTTTGCAACATCTTGTCTGAATTAACATTTCGGGTGCTTTCAGCTACTCTCCGGGGTGTCCCAAAGTCATTACAAATATAAATACTAAAATAAATAAATAAATAAATAAAATTAGCTTACTTTGTTTCTTTGTAATTATAACACACTTCTTTTTTTTTTTCTCCCATTTACAATATGATGAATTCTGTTTGATCATGTTTCTGCTTAATTTCTCCTATGTATGGAGACCTGGATGTAGAAACTCGACATAAAAGAAGCTGGGAAATGCTTCTGAGGACTTGAAAAGGTTGATGTGCATCAATCTAATGTGATATTTATAGAAACTTTAGACGTACAGTACTGAGCAAACGTCTTGAGCCACTCCTTATTTCTTCACTTACTCACTCACTCATTGTCTATGAGCTTTATCCTGTATACAGGGTCTCGGAGGCCTGGAGCCTATACCAGGAGACTTGGGGCACGAGGCGGGGTACACCCTAGATGGGTCATTCACACACTATGGGCAATTTGGGGAACGGCAATTAACCTAACCTGCAGGTCTTTGGGAGGTAACTCCAAAACAAACACCCATCGTGGGAATCGAACCCAAGACCTGTAGGTGCAAAGTGACAGTGCTAACCACTAAGCCATGATGCCACATTGGTTCTTTACATTAAATTCAATTAAATGATGTCGATTAACAAAAAGAAATGGGACAAATTTTTTACTGTGACAGGCTGCAGTGTGCCAAAAGATACAATTAAAATTGGATATGTATGTAACAACTTCAGCAGCGACCTCATTTCCCCTCTTGTCTGTTCCAACCACTCAGCATTCAGCATCAGCAGTAAACTAATCACCGGCCTGATCATCTGTCATCATCTGCACCTGTTTCTCACTGGTCCATGCCTTAATTTAGATGTTTTTTTAATGCTTGAATGATTCATACTGAAGGTCACTATGTGTCTTAGCAAACAAAAAAAATTCCCCCTTAAACTGCTCAGGTACTGGACAGGGGCTATAATGAACATGGGAGCCAAAAACGTGCCAAAATATGAGAGAACTATTCCTCAATACAACATAAAAAATAAATAAATACAAGTAAAATCGGCTCTTTGGAAGCAAAATATGAAGTAATGTCAGGTGGCTCAGGACTTCAATATTAACAATGGTTTCTGATATATCAATTAGATATAAGACACATCACTGCTTACATACTGTAACCTTAACACATACAAAAGTATGGGCTTCTATGCAACCCTGGGTATTTTTCGATTTTTCTTATTTAGTTGCCCTGATACTTCAATGCTTATGGAATTGTCCATTTCTGATTGGTTAGGATGTTTAAATTCATTTTCTATAATAGTAGCTCTGACGGAAATTCTGTTATAATTGAAATTACAACTTTATTTTAAATGTGATGGTTCTAGTATGTTATCGTTTATACAGTAACAGCTGAAGAAAATGAACATAACTGTTAAAATGATGTTTTCTGTGTATGTAAAATTGATGGAAGGAGTCTCCAGTGTCATGAAGAATGGTGACAGAACGACTGTTTATACAGTAGCTGCTATAACATAAGGAATAACAGGAATAATTATTTTTTTGTACTTACAAATGGAAAAAATTACACAAATTAAAAAGTAAGGCAAATCAATGTTGTATAAGGAAATAAAAAGAGGAATAAAACTTTTTTTTTTCATGAAATTGAGAACTTGTGAAATAGGTTAACGAACTTTGAAGTTGTTTCCATAACTCCACTTCCACCTTCCACCTCACACCACACTGTTGTTTATGATTTAGCTTTAACAACACATCAGCAAGTATTTAATTAATTACAAACTGTAATAAAATGCAAAATCATGACTGGGAAAGTACAGTCGACCCCCGAAATTCCTAGAGAAAACACTAGTGAAAACATGAAAATTTTGAATTTGGTCACAGTAATGCCTATAAATGCCTATTCTTATAGGTTACACCCTAAATATGCTCCCAAAACACTTTAAATTCATTTCAAACTGTAATTCTCTATGGTACTGTATGCTGTGTTTTTTTTATACTGTATAAGTACTGTAGGGTAAATACGGTAATAATTCACCATCACAAGCCACGTTTTCCTTTACAGTTGCTTTGTGTTCTAAAAAAATCTATACAGTATTATTGTAACAAAGACGGACTCAACAAGATGGTAAGTATAAAGGATGAGCAAGTTTCTTTACAGTTGCGTAAATCACGGCAGGGCATGAGATGCAGTTCTTTAGCAGGTAAGTAGTTATTCTTAAGTCACTTCGGCTGAGTGGGTGACGTGAACTAACAGTTCGTTTATTTTCTCTTTTTGTGGGAACAATGAGCGACGAGGAGTTCGCACTGAAGACACCAGGAAATAGCGACAACCACACAGCACGGAAACACGGAGATATCGACTGGGGAGTCAACTAGAGCACTTCTAGAGACAAAGAACACAGGTAAGTAGTCAGGTAAGTATTCACTTCTTAAGTGATCACAGGAGATTCGGTCCACTTTCGTAGGTACGAGCTGGACACTGACTGAAGCGTGGTGTGTGGTTTTATGTGCTTGAGTTGTTTGGAGACAGGTGAAGGTGATTAGTATTCCGGAGATAAAGGGCGTTGAGTTCGGAGCCTGGCCCGACTGTGACAATTATATTTTATGTGGAAATTTAGCTGAATTGATGTTAATATTTATGTTACAAAATTAGTAAATTATATTATATTATATTGTTTAATGTTAAAACGCATAAAAATGCCATGAAAATAATACGATAAAAAAACAGTGTTAGTGAACAATTATTTGTTAGGTTCTAAGGAAATATCTTCGGACGAATGCGGCTACGAACTCTGAACCGCGACTTCGTGATTGTATAGCCTGATTAGGATTTTTCACAGTAAAATGATTTGGAGCCGATTCCAAAATGATTGAGAAAATCCACACAATGTTTTAAGTCTTCCACGACTATAGAAACGATTTACATTTCTTTAAACTAAATGTTTAAAAGAAACTTTTGAATGTTTTTACTTTCATGAGTGCTCTGTATATTTGCCTAGAAGTGGGCAGCTATAAAACTTGCTGTAAAAGCCAGCATTAGTGACAGACACAGAAAGATGACCAGCCAGGCTTGTAAGACGTCGCGCCTATAAAGAATTGTGACAGCTTCATCTATCGTGTCTTTTCAGATGAACGACTTGAAAACAGATTCTGAACCGGAGCAAAACAGAAAAGCTCTTTAAAGTGTGAGTGGGGAAGGAAAAAAAGAAGAAGCATGTGCCCTCCAGGACCAAAGTGGCAGCAGGAGGTGTTTCTCAGGAGTACGTTAGTGTCAGAGAGAGAGAGAGAGAGAGAGAGAGAGAGAAAGGGCTAATGGGTGACATATTAAAAGCCTTAAAGCATTGTGTTATTTACATAATTATAATTACAGTCAAGTGACAAATGTACTTGTGACGGACCATCTTTACTGTACGATGAACCATTACTATCCCCAAGGGCGTGGTCTCTTCCAGGATGACTCCACATGATGTGCTGAATCATACTCTATAGTCATGTGTTAAATCATCATTAGATGCGTTACATCATCAATACTTCAGCTGGAAGAACAGTATTGCATTCATTTAGTGTACTTGCAGAAACTTCACTCGTCGGTGTATATGGACTAATAAAAATGAACAGTAAATACAGACAAATATATAAAATTGACATATTGGGCAGACACCCTTATCCAGAGTGACTTACATTTTTTTCATGTCATTATACATCTGAGCAGTTGAGGGTTAAGGGCCTTGCTCAAGGGCCCAACAGGGAGAAATTGCTGGTCGTGGGATTTGAACTTGAGACCTTCCGAACCCTAGTCCAAGGCCTGAATGGCGTCTAACCCCTGAAAATATGATGACTTAATGTGTTTTTATGCTTTAAGTTTAAGAGAATTTTCTCTTAATATCATACGACATTTGCGAAATCCTTTGCAGATATTTCTACATGTATATATTTGTACTTTTTGTAATAATTGTGTTGGATCGTTTTTTTACGATGCACATTTGCCCCAGCATTGTTTTGATTACCTTACAGAAGGTCACGATGTCTGTTTCTGTGCAGATCTGCACTAATGTTTGGCTGGGATCTTGTTTTGTTACGGGAAGAGTTGAACAACAACATAAAGCACATCCCAAGACTTTCAACAGGGTTAAGATCAGAACTCTCTGGTGGCCAATTAATATGTGTGAAAATGATTCCTCGTGCTCCCAGAACCATTGTTTCACAGTTTGAGTCCTGGAATATGGCCGTGCCACTAGGGAAGAAAAACTCCATAGATGGGATAACCTGGTCATTCAGTACATTCAGGTCGTCAGCTGACTTTGTTTTACTGCCACATAATGATGCTGAGTCTAAACCTGAGCAACTGAAGGAACCCCAGATCATAACACTGCCTCCAGAGGCTTGTACAGTGGACACTATGCATGATGGGTGCATCGCTTCATGTGCTTCCCCTCTTCAAGCTGGTCAATCTGGTTTCATCAGAACACATGATCTTTTTCTAGGGCTGGGTAATTAATCAAAAATGTATCGGAACATTTTCAATTAATCACGATCGATATTGACTTGATTGCCCAGCACTACCTTTTTCCATTTCTTTTTCCAAGTCCAATCGCAATATGCCTTTAAATTTGTTATGTAAAAAAGTTTCTACATAAACATCTTTATTAATTACTTGTTTTACAAGCATTCGAACATGGAATAAAGACTTACACTCACATCTTATTAGATTTAATCTTCCATGTTAGACGTTTATTCTTCAGGCTAGGTTAAGTGCCTGATTAAAAATGTATTACATTCAAGAGAATGTAAGAAATGGAGCTAAAAGCCATAAATTGCAGTCATGAGATGGTACCTAGACACATAGACACTGGACTATGGGGCATTACATCTCGAACCATAGTTTGTAGGGATGGGAATCACCTAATACGACACTGTCACAATACGTACAGTAGGTGCGATTCGGTTTGTATTGCGGTTTTATTAGAATCACGATTTTATAAATTTCCCAATTTGATAGATAAAACATCTAACACGATTTTGTCACAATTCTAAACAAACTTAAAAAATTATTTGCTTATAGAGGAATCGCAACATTTTACCACCTTAGCTGCAAAAGTTAATAATAAAAAAAAAATAATAAATGAATGAATGAATTAATAAGTTCTGGAGTCAGTATGATAAGGCATGAATTGCCACACAAAATAACTGTGATACGTAACCAAACTGATTCTTCCCCCCTCCAATACCCCAAGTAAGTACAGTAACATTTTAATGAGATATTTATTACACACTCTCACAACTAATAATGCACTAATAATAATAATCGCTCATTTTGACCTAACAGATGTCCACACAGTCATATTGAATAAAGATTAACACATACTGAATAGACAGCTTTTTAATTTGAGTTAGTTAACATTTTATATACGTTACTTAACATGATGTCATCCTTTATATTGTAAGTACTAAACCACTTACTGGTGTGTCTATTTTAGAAAAAAGAATGCAAGTATGAAGTGTGTGACGTGGGCTGATACTGAGATGAGTTGATTATATTCAATTTTTTATTATTATTCTTTTTAATAAGGATGTACAAATGTAAAAATCATGATTATCTATAAAAAATAACAGAAAGGTTTTGTCTATACTGTACATTGGGTCAGAACTCGCTCTTTTAATGATCTCTTTACGTTTTATACATCGGAGGACCCGAAACTAGTCTCAGAAAATTTTTTGTCTGTATGTCTGTATGTCTGTCCAACCAGATTTTGTCACAGCATCACGCAAAACTGGCTTGACAGAATTTAATGAAACTTTGGCAGTACTTAGATATCTGCCTGAAGTTTAACCTGCACCATAAGTGAAATCAAAATGTTGAATAAAAGCATTGCTATAAAAAGTTATTTTAATAATCTAATTTAAAATAAGCTACTTGCTGAATGTAAACAAACACCTGCACCAATAGATATTATTTAGAAAAGCTAAACTGTATATTTTTACTGGGATTAGTTCACATTTTCACCCTGGCTGAAATGTGATTCACTCTCCGATTACCGAACAGGGAGTGTATTTGTCTGGTGATGAAAGAAGTACAAAATAAGTTCCTCAAACTTACTAAAGTTTAATTCTTTGTATTAATAAGTTAGACAGAGAATCCTGCCATACAGAACAACAGGCAGACATGTACATGGGCTTCAACCTGAAATAATAATATCACTGATTAAATTAAAGCTGATTAGATTATTTTTAGCTTTAACCTTTTAACTCTTTCTACAAACTCTTTGCCCGTTAAGGACTGCAATGCTAAAAACCTGTGATTCGTCTTTTACCCGAGTTGCTGTTATAGAAAATAAACCAAAAATTAATAAAATGTATCTTTACAAGGCAATGCACTAGTAATTTGATGATGCATTCTTAGAGCAGTAACACTTACACACACACACACACACACACACACACACACACACACACATGAAACAGTAGATTCGCTTCTGAGAAGGAGTGCTGTATGTGTTTGGTTTGCATGCCACTGGAACCAAAAAGGCCAAGACACAAATTATTATTGACAAAATGGTAAGTGTATTGTTTAGTTTTCCACCTAAGCGGCACACGTGTGCAGTTTCCAAAATGTCTAAACAAACATGATAACCAAAAGCTAGAAATTTAAACTAAAAGTAGATTCAGCAAACAAGAGAGAAAAGCATGAGTACCTTCGTACAGTATGCAATATAAAAAATGCAACGGTGAGGGTGAGGACACCACAGCGGCACTCGTAACGAGATCAGGATGCGTGTCCGAGGGCCGTCTGCCAAGAAGTCTGTTAAACATTCCTGCGATATCTGTAGTACCGACAAGCAGAAAGCCTTCCGGCACTTTCTGGTACAGGGTGACAGTGTCAGGGAGACAGTGAGAAAAATCAAGATATTCATGTTCCAGTGGATTTTATCATGCGAATAAAGGCGACACCACTATGGGTGAAGTACCTGGATCATGCTACCTATGATTTGAGACTCACAGAATACAAGTCCTGGAGTGTCCCTGTATTCAGGCAAACAGGAAAAAAAAAACAGTATGATTCTCTTAGATAAAGATAAAATACCTATATGTATATATTTCCCCCCTTGGATTAATTTTAGAAAAAAAAATTGAGCCCCTGTAAACTAAGAACAAGCCTTTATTTGTCCCATAACATTAACACACTAACACTGATTATCAATTATATACCAGTGAACTAGGGGCAGTATCATGGAAAAAAAAAGCCCAAGCGCACAAAGAGCTGAAAAAAATAACCCAATGCAGACCAATGATAGAAAGGCACTGGAACACCCTGTGGATCACAGCCTGCCACAAAGTGTTTATGGTTGTTGATCCGACCTTCAGATTCCCCAGATCCCAACCCCACTGAGCACCTACGGGAAACGCCAGTCTGATCCACAGAAGAACCACCCAACAACCAAAACCACCCCAGCAACCAAATTATCTGCTGCTAACATCCCATACTGTATTCCCCCGACACCAGACGTTTTGTGGATTCAACGCTCCAAGGGGGGCGAGGACTGCCCTGCTGGCAGCTGAGGAAACTCCACAAAACTGGGCATTTCAAAGTAGGTTTATGGCTGATTGGCATATACAGTGAAACTATTTTCTTCACACATCCCAACTTGTTTGGAAACTTGGGTCAGACCATACAATCAGCCATACTACCACACCCCTGAAGCCGAGAGGGTTAGGGGCCCAACAGCGGGGGGCTTGATCTCCTACCTTTCTGATCAGTAATCCAGAGGATTAACCTGCTGAGCTACCACTATCCCTTAGAGGTGTCCTTTGAGACAGTTACTGCAATAGACTGTGAATACTTCTACAGTTTTTACGTCTTTACAAAATCTGGGATCTAGGAGTTCCCTAGTGGTGCTAATACAACAAACAATGTTCATCGCTGTAAGATGCTGACCTAAATTTCCTGATGGTGAAGAACCAAGGGGTAACACCCCTATCTCACCTACGTGGTTTGACTTGCGGTGACCAACTAATGTTCTGAAAGGTTCTGCAGTGTCCGCGAGTTTCTGCAAAAGCCAGCAGAAAAATGTAAAGTGTAAAGTGTTTAATTTTTTGCACAGAAACTTTGGAAACATAATCACATATCCCATAACTTGTCGTAAATCGCAATGAACCATACTTACGGCAACTACGCAAAACCGTGCTAATTCTCCGTAGTTGAGATAGCGGTGTAAAAGTGGTGGGAGGAGCATAAATTGTTTCTTCCCTGTCAATCAGAGTGACACTAGCTAAGCATGAGCCAATTGTAAGCTCATGTACATATGTAAAAAAGAGAAGGACGACATTTGAAAAGAGGCAGCTTGTTTGTTGGAAGCACTGGCTAGGACTCAGACTTCCCAGGGAAGACCTAGCTGTGCATGGAAATTTAAGACAACTAGGGAGAATTTATAGATATCACTAACTAAGCCTAAATAAATGACATTTTCCTTTTCTGTGTTTGGCCCGGGCACCGGGCATCCAAGGGGAGTTACGCATTTAAATATCATCATGTTTGAGTTCAGCGGTGTAAGAAAAGGATGGAAGCAGTGCATCAGGGAAAAGCTGAGTGCAAGGCTGGTCTCAGAAGGGCGAGAGAGAGAGAGAGCTACTTAAAGATTCACTTTGCAGCAGGAGCCTCCCCGATGCCGGCCTTCTTTGACGAAGGCTTTGACAGGTACGGGCACGACTGCAGTCCCAATCGGAGGCGTGATCTGCTCCCACAGATCGCAACGCAGTGCAGGCAGAGATGGCGGAGAATAGAAGGAGAAAAGACAGGGAAGATGGTCCTGCCTCTTGCCACCGGTTTTACATTATGCATACGCTCTCTGTCTGTAAGTGTGAATCCTATCTGAGTCGATCTACCATCACAGGCCGTCTTAGGCTGCATCACAAAAGTGTTTGTGAGAGAGAAAGGGTAATGGAGAGGAGAGGTCGATATCAGCACATGGCTGAAAAGAGAAGACAAAAAGAGAGAGAGAGAGAGACACCAGAGATGAAACGGAAATAGTCTCTAATGCTACAGAATCTCTGAAGTACGTTACTAATCACAGAAAGGCTATGATGAGAAAGGTTATGATGAGGAAGCTGTAATGATGGCGGATATTCCCACTTCCATTTTATATTCTGTCACATGTACAAAAAAGCCTCCCTACGGGCTGAGGCGGCACGAAAAACCAGGCCACAGCCACTGATGTCTTAATCACTGCTGTCCTAATCCGTACAGAGGAACTTGGCTGTAGTGTACAAGTCTCCAGTCATGTCTGCTGTCGAGTCGCCCAAAACTGGGACTTCTCCACGCTTCTCTGCACTAATGAAGCCTCAACACAGCTATGCAGGATGTGCTGGCATTCAAACAGATGTTAGGATGTGCTCAGTCAGACACTGAGTGTGAGAGAAGGAAGAAGAAGAGTGAAAGGGTTTAATTACAGGAAATATTGAGGCATGCTCACCCACGCAGAGGAAGTAGTACCGAATATATTACAGTTATGTTGTTTGTGTTTCTACATAACAGCTTAACATGCATCGTTATTGTTAATGGGCTGTTCTGTCATGTTGTGATACTGTGGAAGAAGCAACTGCACCAATAAAAAAATATAAAACATTTACAAACTGAAAACAAACTGAAACAGTTTGGGATTTGATTAAAGTTATGTGAAGCGAATTGATGAGGGGGATTTACGTCATCGACCAGAAGCACCACTGATTTGGCTGCAGGAACCTCAGTGGTGGCAGCAACACGACATTTACAACCTTGCCCTAAACAATTTTGGTTCTTTAGGTTCCCTATGTGTCTGAACCAAACTGAACCAAAATTTACAGATACACTAGTTTTAGCAGCCGACCTGATTAGAAACAATACCAATAAAACAGGGACAATCAGGAGACTGGAAGACACGGAACCTCTTTTCATCTTTTGTGAGTTTTTTTCATTGTATATGTTTTGCCAGATATCACTCATGCAAGAAATGAACTATAAGCTAAACACAACGTGACTGGCTAAAACTGATATGGAAAGCCATGGATAAATACCTTACGGAACCGAAATGCAAGTTTCTTGAGCAAAGTTTCTTAAGTAGGTAGAAGAGAAAATAGTAAAAAGAGGAGAGAGAAAGACTCACCCAGACAGAGGCCATCACTCTCTTCATAGCCAACGCTGCACACACACCTGCCCAGTGGAACGAGCCAGTCCCCGTCAGCGCTGCAGTATAGTCGTGGTGTGTCCCGTTCTTCGGCGTTCAACACACAGGCTCCCCTCACCTCCACCAGAGCGGACGAGTGCACGCGAGGCACCGTGTCAGGAAAGGCGGCCAGATTCCTCAGCGTGGACGGACACTTCTTATAGTAGACGCGCACTGAGAGCAGGGCGATGCACGCGCCCACATCCTGGAAGGCGAGGTAGAAGCCTTTGGTGCGCACTGGCCCCAGCTCGCGCACTTCTGTGTTCAGCCGAAGAACTCGTTCCCCCACATCCGTCTGCGTGAAGCTCTCATCGGCCGCAATCGTATCTATCTTGGCGTAATCGGAGGGACGGAAGAGGCTGTGAGGCTCGTCCGTCTCCAGGTAGTGCAGGTTGAAGGTCTCTTTGCATGTCCCCGACACCCACGGGATGCTGTTGCAGTCACGCAGCGTGAAGCGTAGCTCGACATAGATCCTCTGCGCCTCCTGTCGCTCGATCCAGCTCGACCGCAGCCAGTTGTTCTGGTTTGGCTCCATTACGTGGCACACCTGGAAGGTGTGGATGGGCCGGTTTTGCTCATCCATCTCTGTAATGGCGTCCCACTGTAGGAAAATGCAGAGGAAAGATACGTGATAAGCAGACGGATAAACGATTAAGGTTGAAATGAAGGTCGGAAGTAGTCCAACTTGAAAACGAGTACGGTTGTGCTTCAATCAAGTGAACGGAGCACTTGTACTGTACTTGTATATTGGTAAAGCCATATGGATTTGTTCTCTGGATTAACACCTGAGGAACTATCTATCACTCACAATAAAATGAGTTGATTTCTTGGCTGATCCAGCTACTGCGGTGTGTATACCCGCTCTATCCATATGACACATCCATCACACTTATCACGCTCCTAGACTTCCATTAATAACAACATCATGTTACGCTCTGATACTTTGGGGCTGCTTACTATCATTTTCACAGGGCTTACATCATGCGCTTGGGGTATGTCAATTATGAAACACCTCACCAATGTCAGTTTAAACGATTCTGTGAGAAGTAATAGTTTTACGCAAGCAACTGACTGGAAGGGTTGGTCGCTGTAGCATCATGGGGGCTTGAGTAGCTCTCTTTTTTTTTTTAATCATAAAGAACCATTTGTCTTGCTAACACAATAACATCCACTAATCTGCACCCGATCTCGACACAGAAGGCATTAAATCTGGCACCGTATCCTTGCTGCATTAGCACCGGTATGAAAAAGCAGTACATTTTTGTTGATATGTTGTTGATATTGCAGCACATATTATTACTTTTTTTTTTTTTTTTTGCATGGGTGTCAGCAGTTGGACAAGGTAATAAAAAAATGTCAGTCAGTATATGAATATATCACAAGAAGAAAGCCGAGCACGGCTTTGTTCATGCTTGAAATACTGTTATGGATATTTTGAACAATACCTAGTGGGAAATACGGCCACTCTTCAAGAGGAACAGCCAGCTGTCACATCTGGACTACTGGGAAAACGCAGTGTTGAACTGCAGGCTCGTTTTTTTGCACCTTAAAAGAAAATCCATACATGGATGCTGAGAGGAAAGACATCATACGGTCCTTTAATAGGCTGAGAATTTGATTATGCGCTATACGGCCACTTTATTAGGAATGTCGCCTAAGGTCTGCAGAGCAAGTCGCGCTGATGTTATTGAAGCTGCGAGTTTTGAGTTGTTCTTTGTTTTTAGTCTCTCTTGAAATAATGCAACCTAGAAAAAAATACAGTGTGTGGTGTCTCTGAGAAACGAGGAAGCCTGCTGTCCTGATAACTAAAAGTAAACCGATCACCCTGGGGATTTCTTCAGCACACATACTGTATCTCCTTAGAGAAAACCTCACCATGTCCACAACTGCACACGTTACTTATTACTAGTGAAAAAGGTGGGCAAAGGCGAGATAATATATGTTTACCAAGCTTCACGGGTGTGCAGCTTAACATCTTGTTTTTGCCTCTCACTTTCGCTAGGCTTTAAATCCCTGCCGTTCTGTTCGTCTCCTCTTCTTCTCCTCCTTTGTCTGGAATATGCTGTTCGTTATTATGAACATAATTATCTTGACAAGTTTAAACCATCATCTGATTGGCTGTCAAGCCTGTGGGAAACATGAGATTTAGTCACCTAAAAATATAGCCAATGCCATATTTCAATTATTTCGCCTTCTCTCTGCATCTTGTCTCTCTCTCTCTCTCTCTCTCTCTCTTCCTCTACTTGTAATTAATTACCATGGATGCACTTCATTAGTGCAAGGCCTTCTCCTCATTCGCTTCCATTATCGAGATAATAAGCTAAGGTCTGCTAATAGGTACTCAATCAAAACAAAAGGAAAAAAAAAAAAGAAAGAAAAATCTGTACCGTTCATGCACCTCGACAGCCAAGACTTTGTTTAACCTTATGTTAATGCGAGAGTAAATTCAGGTCAGTAAAAATGTTAATGTTTTTTTTTACATGCCTCCTTTTAACATCGCTGGATTTTTTGTTAATGAATAATGAATGAACCTTAAATTATTGTTTTTTTTGTTTTGTTTTTTGCTAGTTATTTCATTCTTGGCGGCACGGTGGTGTAGTGGTTGGCACTGTCGCCTTGTACCTCCAGGGTCCGGGTTCGATTCCCGGCCAGGCTCGATTCCTGTCTCTGTGTGCATGAAGTTTGCATGTTCTCCCCGTGCTTGGTGGGTTTCCTCCCACAGTTAAAAGACATGTAGGTTAGGCTAATTGGCGTTCCCAAATTGCCCGTAGTGTGTGAATGAGTATGTGAGTGTGTGTGCCCTGCGATGGATTGGCACCCTGTCCATGGTGTACCCCGCCTCGTGCCCTAAGCCTCCTGGGATAGGATCCAGGCCTCTGAGACCCTGAATACAGGATAAAGCGGTATAGGCGATGAGTGAGTGAGTAATTTCATTCTGGTTGTAGCCACCAATGAAACACAGTGTACATACATTTCCAGACTGATAAAGTATTTAACACACTGAATCTAATCTAGCTCTGGAAAAAAAAAAAAAATGTTTAACACTTTAATTCTTAAGAGGACTCCTGTAGAAAATATAGTAATATATGTGGTATATGTGTGGTATAAACCACTGAGACAGGATTGGCATCATAACCGCGTGGCCATACACACATCTAAAGCTCTGTGTGTGCTGTGTACTTTCTTTATTGACTCGGAATTACCAGCATTTGTAGTTGGACTTGTCTCAGCTCTTGCTTGAATAATAAGGTTCCTGTTGTCTTTCCACAAGCACAAAGTTTGACAAACATTATCATACCTTGGTAAAGTCATTGATGTAATGCCTGGACGATCATAACTCTGCCTCCAGAGGCTTGTACAGTGGGCACTATGCATGATGGGTGCAACGCTTCATGCATTTCTCTTCTTTCCCTGACACACCCATCGCTCTGGAATAGGGTCTGGACTCATTAGATCACATGACTTTCATCCACTCTTTATGCTCTTTAGCAAATTCAAGCTTGTCTCACTAGCAAGTTGCTTAACAGCTGCTTAGTCCCAGTCCTTCTCACAATGCTCTTGCTTACACTATTAACCCTAGCACTGATTTTTACTAATTTCTAATGAACTTCTCCAAGTGTTTAGGTGATCCCTATTCAGGTTTTTTGTCCCCTCGTCCCCCCGACAACATTCCTTTTTCACAAGTTCAATTAATTTCCATGCTTCTAGGTATTAACGGTGTATTAAGGTATTCATTCTAGGTATTACTGTAAGTGAGAGTACTAAGGAGAATACTAAGGTTAGTTGTTTTCATTGGTTGATTGAGGTCAATAATTTGACCCTTCTGAAATGGTGACTTTTTGGTGAGGCCAGGCGTTGTATATAATCTGTGACTTTAGTAGGAATTTAATAACCGACATGTCGACCAGACCTTTTCAACTGCCATTGATAGTATGGTCTTGTCAGCAGACAACAACAATAAAAAAAGAGTATTTTGCAATGTCTCTATGTGGAGTAAAAAGCATAAAACGACTTTTCCCACAGGATGTAATGAGAGTAGGTAAAAGAAAAGGTCAATGCATTGTGTGTAAAACCTTAGATACTGCAATAATAATTACACACAGCAAAAAAATGACATTGTAGCAAGTGAAACATTCTTAAATCTAGACAAAGTATTTATAATTTCTTAAAATAAGATTGCATCAAACCAATCCATCCATCCATCCATCCATCCATATAGGAACTTCTGTAGTCCAACCAGTGACTGTGGAGGCCAATGGTGAGGCCAATTTCCCACTTTGTACGACCATGGTGGGACCATAGGCAGTTTGGGAACACCCTTTAGTCTAATCTGCATGTCTTTGGACTGTGGGAGGAAACTGGAGACCCCGGAGGAAACCCACCAAGCACTGGGAGAACATGCAAACCCCAAGCACAAACACCAATTGTGGGAATCAAACCCAGGTCCTGGAGATGCAAGGCGACAGTGCTAACCACTAAGTCACCGTGCCGCAAATTATAATATTATTAAGCTTATTTCTAGTCAAATGTTACTAAAGTTGCAAGTTAAAAATAAATTCTTTTCAAGAAATAAATCCCTAAATCCTAGCAAAATTATCTGCCTTAGTAACATATGACTAGGAATAAGCTTAAGAATCTTATATTTGTTTATTTCACCTGCAAAGATGTGAGGATTTTCAATTATTTACCCGATTTCAAATGTAAAAACAATTTAAATTATATAATTTAGATCTCCTAAACACATTTTATCGGTATGCCGTTTACATTTGGCCAAAATCTGGCTTCGATGGTAGACAGTAGAAAAAAAAGCACTTCCTGGAGGGTCTTGTTATTGAATAAAAAAATAAATAAAAAAAACACAAAACCTCCTTTCGCATAAGATTTAATAAAATCTTTACCAACATGTCAGCTCAGGCTGGATGTACAGGATATAATCTGGGTTTATTTGTACAGGTCCTTCTATACTACTCTAAATAGTCTGCTCAATCGTTCCAGACGCGGAAACCTGCATCTAACATCCCAGAGATAAACCAAAAATAATTACAAAACCCCTCCTCCCTGTGTAAAACTAATCCAGTCCAAACAGGGCTTTATTCTAAGCTTATTTACATCTATGTCTGAGCCTCTTTCAAAGGAATAGGCCAGATTCTATCTTCACCCCACCCCACCCCCCTTTTTTCCCCTCGCCGTCTCATGTCCTGACATTACTCAAGAAGAACAGAGAGCATGCGGGGAGTGTGTAGCCGCGGTGCACTCTAAATCTCATCCTGGAGGGCTTGAGGATGTATCACCAGGCTTTGCAGCAGGGATAAGATATCAGAGAACAGCTTAAGACAGGACACCCACTGATAAAAATGGCCGTGATGGATGAACCCGAAATCACTTGCTACACATCACATTATGCTGGCTGGAGTTCAGAGATTGGGATAAGGATGCGACCGAGATCTACCCTAAAAGAGACGTGAAATGCTGGCCATGCCAGCATTCAGACATGGAAGTGTCCAGGACTTTTCAGTATAAATTCTGCCAAAAGGACGATGGATGTTACTTCTACTTTGCGTTGAAATGTCCGACACGTTTTATGTCACGGATCCACAAATACGTTTGTGCAAAAACACTCAGTTTCTCACTATGGTGGAATGGATACTGTACATGGTGTATACTTTTAAGATAAGACTGATGAAGACTTTTCTGCATTGTTGTTCCTGCATTAATACAATATTCAATAAATAAGATAGTATAATCCATGATATGGTGTTTGTTTTTTGCCTCATGAACTTAACAACAGGGAAAATATACTATAGTATAAATGCGGAAGGCCCAGGTTCGATTTCCAGCCAATGCCCAAATCCAATGCTTTTTGCAAAAAAGAAAAAAAATCTGTTCGCATTTTGCTTGATTTCCAATGATTATGACTGAAATCATAAAAATACAATGTATTTTTGTATACAGTGCATACACCCCCAACCTCTGTACTATATTTCTGGACTTCTTTCTTGTTCATTTGATACGTTGCACACCTCGTCCAACTTCCATAACTTCCAGATATCCTCACCTGGTTGACTAAGAATCTTCACAGTCATATTTGTACGAACTATTACACATTTGTAAGGTTGAAAGTAAAGGAAATATACTCTGATATATAGATGAACAATTTGACAAGCAAAATAAGATAAACAGTATAATTTTTTCCCGAAAAGAATCAGGAAGTATTACAAGCGGTTATAATATAGTTTGTGCATGGTTTCTTTAAGTCTCAGAGCTCAAATTCCAAAATTTTACATTAAAATTGTTGCGTGGAATGTGGATAATTTTGCTAAATAATTTAACTCCAGCTTCCAATGAACAAATTGTTTTGTGCAAATGTAAAGATGCAATGTAGTATTAATAACAGTGTTGTTTGAGCATTAATTAACAACAACAACAACAAAAAAAACCCGTATAAAAACACATGCTTTAATTGTGTTTTTGAAGTGAGTCATGGCGGCCAATTGAAACCAAAGAAAAAGTTGTGTTTTGGTGCACATACAGTAAAAACTTTTTACTATAACTGAATATGGCTGATGATCATGAGAAACAAAAACAAAACTTTCATTTGCAATGCATCATCAATTCATCCTCTACCAGTTTCATTTTTACTTAAATGTGTTAAGATGGCGCCTTATCATCATCCATCCATCCATCCATCCATCCATCTAGGAACCTGTGTAGTCCAACTAGTTACCATGGAGGCCAGTGATTACCATTGAATTTATTCCTAATTATACATCCATACTACAGGCAATTTGGGAACTCCCCATGTTTTTGGACTGTGGGGACCCAGAGGCAGGAATTTAACCCTCATCCCTTGAGTAGCAAGGCTAGGCATAGGGTTAACCCTAACCCTAATCCTACTACAGGGATGTAATATATCTATATGAATATATATGGTCTGATCAAGCATTGATTAACCACACACTGTATATGTCTGTGGTCCCATAAGTTTATAAAAGAGTTCAGAAAACCCAAATGGAGAACGCCGGAACACAGCAAACATAACCAAGTGTACCAAACATAACAGCTTCCTGCACTTATGTCTCTTCTACACAAAACGATCTCCTGATGTCTCCTGAGTGTTGTAGCATTACCCAGCTGCTGGTTGCTTAACCTTCTTCCGTAAATATTACTTTCATAAATACTGAAGTGCATCATGGCTCCCAAATGGAGTACAACCGCTGCTAATAGAAGAATATATATGGCATTTATCTCATTTTGCCGGCAAACTGATATAGATAGAGATTATTATAAGAAATTATTCAATAAGGAAACAAACAACTGGTCAAAAATACTTAAAAAAAAAAAAAAAAAAGTGATGCAATTTTTCTCAATACCATCATGTGTCCCACCCTTTTAAATTTTAAATAATCCCTGGCTGACACGCCAGTCAGAGGAATAACCGTGTTTCTCAGCAATGCACATGCATCAGTGCGGTTGTAAAATCATAAAATTTTGATCACACCCTCAGACTCAAAACACCTCCCACATGTATAGAGGCTTAATATGGATGAAAGCCTGCGTGAACATAAAATATGAATGACCGTTTATCAAACGATCTCGTCACCGATTTCCACTCGCTCTTTACAACCCCGTGAATAGACTAGCCATCTATTTGAACTTGTGTTTCAACCCCTCTGGGTACCAATGAGACTGAATGGGCAATTCTATCTCCGAACACTGTGTCAACACAATCGCTCAATACACTTACAGCATCTATTATTTCACTATAGATTTGTGTTTGCCAGGGGACGGATCTTCAAAGGTATGATTTTTTTTTTCTCAGAGGCGAGGATTTACGTCTCTGAGGAACGGTTTAACAGAAACCGAAATCAGTCGAGAGACAAGGCCTGCTATCGGGACGTCGCATCAGAAGCACATCAAGGAAAAAATAAAATACAATTATGCACAGGAGAAACTAATTATTGTCTAATTATTAAACACACATTAACCTTGGGTAATGAGGGAGCTTTACAAAAGAGATACTGACACTGTCCTTTTGACTTGATAATTGATTAATTGACTTCCCGGCTCTTCAGGGTGACATCTGTGAAATAATTAGGCTGCTTGAAATAGACCAGACAATGACAGTTAACGCTGTCTGGACCACTGTTTATCAAGATCGGCAGAGTGACAAAGTTTATCCGCACAACATACTACATGAGTTAGCATTTATAGCATTTTCACTATTCAAAAATATCTGCATACATTTTTTAATATTTGCAGCATCGCAATAGAAATATAGATTTGAAACGAATTGTGAGTATTGTGTCTGTCTTCGAGGAAAAACAATTAGCACAAAAAAAGCATGCAAATCAACTCTGTATATACCCATGCATATTATGTCTGGAATGTATCACCCAGACAAAACAAATATCAAAACAATAACAACAAGAAGCTTTTCTCCATTTATACCTGCTGTATTGTTGTAACAATAATCCTATTATGGGTGGATTAAAGCCACAGGTGTTCAATCAAAGTGGTGGTTTAAAACACACCTTATTAGTCGTAATAGACACCTCCTATATGTCGCACCATGTGCTTTCCATGGGTTTCTTCCTTGTTTGCATTCACCTGTACTCACTCACCCATTCATTCTCTATACCACTTATCCTGTAGGAGTAGGTGGCTTTGGGCCTACAGTGTCTTGCAAAAGTATTCATACTCCTTCACATTCGTACTTTTTCACATTTTGTCATGTTACAACCATAAATGAAAATGTATTTTAATAGGATTATAAAAAGTGTCAGATGGTTATAAAAGTCATGTGGAAGGTTTTCGAAACCTTTTTACAAATAAAAATCTAAACTCTAAAACTAAAATCTGAAAACCCCAAACAAAAATCCAGTGGAACTAATCGCCTTCAGAAATCACCTGATTAGTTCGATCCCCGGGTGATGCTGTTACCTCTCACAGCCGGAGGCCTAGAGAGAGCTGATTGGCCGAGCTCTCTCAAAGGGGAGACACACCAGATACCAATATTTACAATTATATACAATATTTTTAGTGTGTTAGCAAGTCAGCCTCACCAGTTTCAATGAATCAGTCCAGGAGACATGATAGAAAATGTCTGTCCTGTAAAGCTCTCCTGACGGTGAATAACCATAATTTCAGAAAATCCTCAACAAAACGGTGTTCGCAGTCCAATACAGTAGAATACAGCTCTGAGACAAAATGGCGACCGGGATTCCCCTCGCGATTTAAAGGCGCAGAGACAACACCACATGAGGGCAGTATGAGGAAATGGGACAGATTTGGTCAAGTGGATTGGTATGCTTTACATTCTATATTCATTTCAAAGGAATATAAGACTTTGTCGGACTTAAGAACAAATTAGACTTACAAACGTGCTCCCAGTACGGAACTCATTCGGCTTATACAGTACGTCAGGGACTACATGTCCAGTTGTTCTGTGAAGCCCTTAGAGATTTGTTCGGGATCATTAGTAAACAAACAGCATCATGAAGCCCAAGGAAAATACCTGACCGGTCAGTGATAAAGACTTGTGAAGAAGTTTTCAATCCATCTGTTCAATCCATCATCTGAAAATGTAAAGAGTATGGCTCGACTTCAAACCTACCAAGACATGGCTGTCCACCATGTGCAAGGAGAGCATTAATCAGAGAAGTAGCCAAGAGGCCCTTGGTAACTCTGGTCTCTGGAACTCTTGGTCGTGCACTTCACAAACCTGGCCTTTATGGAAGAGTGGAAAAAAAGAAAACTATTGTTGAAAAAAGCCATAAGAAGTCTTGTTTCCAGTTCCACATGACTTGTCGCAAACTGCAAAGTGCCACTTTGTGTTGGTCTATCCCATACAATCCCAATGAAATACAGCACATTTGTGTGTGTGAATGTAACGTGACAAAACATGGAAAAGTTCAAGGGGTATGAATACTTTTGTAAGGCACTGTATCCCAGGGCAAATAAATAATCATCCTGTACATGGTGTGTTTCTTCTGGGTGCTCTGGTTTCTTCCCACAGCCCCAAGACCTGCAGATTAGGCTAATTGGCAATCCTGCAGCATGGAGTGATTGTGGGCATAAGTTACCCGTTGTGTGACTCTAAGTGTCCGTCTGCACAGGGCAGGATACACCCTGGACGGGTTGTCAGTCCATCAGAGAGCACAAACACACACACTCACAATCACTCCATACTACACAGACAATTTGGGAATGCCACTTACTGTAGCCTAATGAAGAACATGTTAGAAAGATTATTCATAGAAATGTTAGAAAGAACATGCAAACTGTGCTAGCTTATTTATTTGCTTGTTTTTACTTTTACCTTAGGGGCATGAAGTCTTAACATGCAATTAGTTTAGCTATTTCCAAACCTTGTTTATCTCATTCAGGTTCGTGCTTTATTATTTTCCAGGAATCCATTTTTGCAAAATGTTTGATATATTTATTATTATAGGTTTATATATGAAAGCCCATTCATCCTGTGTCTTGACCCCTGTGCTAAGCCTTTACTCCATTAATAAGTAAATATAACAATATTACATTAAAAAAGAATCATTAATTGTCACTGTTCTAACACTGTAAATTTTTTTTAACATTTTCCCAAAACTACTACCGATAATTCTAATGTGGATATAATAATACTACTACTAACAATAATAAAAATCCTTTCATCTATAAATTTCAGAGCTCAAAAAGAACTAAAGATAATATAAGTTCTAGTTAAGAACAACTGTGGGATGATAAAACAAAAAAAATTAGCAGCAGCCGTCCAACAGCTGTCTCACCAAGGTCCCAAACTGGCTGCAGTTTACGACTGATAGAAGTCATAATGGACTTAATGTGAAGTTTGCGCCCAGTTATGACTGCTGCTGGCACAATACATAGAGTTATGACTGTTTTTTTCTTTCTTGGAGAAGAGATATAAAGATCCGCCTCTGTATGAGTCGCAGACAACAAATGGCAAATCTTGAAATACCGCCCACTGAGCTTTGATGTGACTCGCTGACTTGCTGTGTGGGTGGTAACCTGTGAAACCTGAGGTAAACGTGGTAGAAGGTTCATTAAAAAAGGCAGCTTTTTTATCTGGTATCTTTGGGAGCAAACTTTGCTCATTTAAATTTCAGTGGAAAGATGAAATTAAATACAGTAAAAGTAGACATATAGAGCCATCAAGTGACGGTACCAAGGGGGAAACCTGATCCCGTCAGGGTATATCGTTCCACCGAATAATAGCAAGTATTCCAGTTGGTGAGACATAATCTCTAACAGAAAGAAAATACAGAAGGGATTTGGGATGACAGTGGTTTGTCTGGGACCTTTTCATTTGAGAATTGTTCCCATGATTGATTTTGAAATCATGGAAAACGTTTTGGTAGTTTGTAGTATAGAGCATGAAGGCTTGATACAGTAGAGAAACATGCAGTATGATTCTTAATCTGAATGTAGAACAATCTATACTCTGGTTAAGTATACATTATGTGGCCATTTCCCATCACATAACAATGCCAATAATGGTTTGATGGTTCTGGTGTAGAGATTAAACATACGTACTGTGTTAATTGTTAATTAACGTGAACGTCCCAAACTAATCTTTGACATAAGAAACAGATTCATAGTCAAAACTGGAAATAGCAGTTCCAGAGAAACACAATGTTTTCAGACAAAACGCCTTCACCCCAGTCGAAGCAAAATGTTTTTGAAGCCGTAGGAGGTCGAGGTTTTGTGTAGGTTTTACCTCCTACAGCTTCAAAAGCTCTTTACTTCCATAGTTGATGAAGGGAATTTGTCAACAACAAAAAAAGGCCCAGCGTTCCTGAAAATGTAATGCACTACAGTATATTACATGTTCTACATAATTTCTAAAAATTAAAAAAGTACAGTAATTCTTTGTCACTTATATCATGGTCAATTTCTTTAAATCATGTAAACATTTTAATCAAATACTTAGAACTGCAAAAGTCAAGTAAACTCTCTAGGAATCCCAGAAATGGTCTATGGATTGTCTAGAGATCCAGAAAAAGGTCTATGAATTGTCTTAGAATCACAAAAGTGGTTTAGGCATTGTCTGGGAATCCCAAAACAGTCTAATGATTGTCTAGGGATGCTGACTAAGGTCTAGGGATTGTCTAATGATTTCTAAATTGGTATGGGAATTCTCTAGGCATCCTAACAATAGTAAAGCTCTTGAAATCTTAAATATGGTGGGATTGTCATGGATCCCTAAAATGGTCCAAGGATCGTCAAAGGATAAAAAAAAAAAAGGTCCAAGTATTGTCTAAAAATCCCATAAATGGTCTAGAAATTGTCTGGGGATCATAAAAAATGATCTATGGATTGTCTAGGAATCCTGAAATTGGTCTGTTGATTGTTTAGGTTATCTTATAAAATGGTCAAGGGGTTTGTCTGGGGATTGTCTAGAAATCCCAGAAAAGATCTAGGGATAGTGTGTGAACACATGCTCATTCACATACTCTGGGCAATTTGGGAATGCCAATTGACCTAATCTGCATGTTTTTGGACTATGGGAGGAAACCGGAGTACCCAGAGAAAATCCATCAAGCATGGGAAGAGCATGCAAACTCCATGCACACCACCACCCCCGAGGCGACAGTGCTAACCATGATGCCACGGTGCCACCGAGTTATCACTCTGTACTATTTTATTTGCGACCACCTCGGGCTTTCATAAAAATTTCCAGACACATTTTAATTTGAAGGCATTGATATAATCCGGTAACTCGTAGCATTTAGATGAAAAAAATAACAGACATTCTTCTATTCATCCTTCTATTATATTCTACAAAGTCATAAGACACCATAATCTTTAGGTTTATAATGTTCTCAGATTCACTTAGAGTAAAAAAAAAAATCTATCTTATTTTAATCAGAGTTGTGAGATTAGCCCAGAGAACATGAAAAATATCTAAATTAGCTCATGGTAGATTCAGTCCTATTCCTTTGGGTCATCTCTTTCTTAATCGCCTTTTTTATTTCATTCTGTTTTCATTATCTCACAACTGCTTTACATCCCAAAATCAGATACTGGTCTTTGTTCTACAGGGACGTCCAGTTTCCATGAAAAGTAAAAAAAGGAAATGTGGAGGTATTACATTTTTGCCACTACAAACCTGACATTTTTTCTGGTAGTGGATACCATGGTAGGGGTGTCTGTTGCTGGTATGAATGTTTAAAGTACAGTTGCATTACTGGGGCTTTTAAACAATGTCTATCCTTATTAATGTTTTGTACTGCAATATTCATTCTGTATCCTTTTCAGTTACTGACCAGAATGTAGCACCACTGTTGGGTGAATATCTTTGGTTGGTGGAATGTTGCTTGGTCGTTCTATGTTGGTTGTTACATTTTCCATTAATGGACAGGGCAGAAAAAGTTCAACCGTCAGAAAAATACACCTACATGGTAGCCTGACAAATATGTAAAGTTCAGTTAGTACCCTTGTAGGTTCCTGTAGCTTGCTTACAAAGCCAAAACCAGGCCAGTGCTCATCTCCTTTAAAGCACTTATCGCACTTCAAACCAGAAACACACTCCCTCCAATCCTCATGAACTGTTCAGCTGGAACCAGAAATAAGGTGCAAGGAAGGGTGCATGCACCAAGACTGTTCTCCACTCAGGTGCCTATGTGGGTAAAATGAATTTCCTCAAGATGTACAAGAATCTGAGTTGCTGTTTGTCTTTAAGAGAGAGAGAGAGAGAGAGAGAAAGAAAAAAAAACTACAGTACTGTGCATAAGTCTTGAGCAACTCCTCATTTTCTTTGGCCAGACTTTTCTTGTAGTCTTGAGTATAGTTCCCCATGCTTCCTGAATACATTTTTTGCCTCCCTGTACCTGAAAAGTTTCAGAGAAATTTTTTGTTGTTTGTTTAGCCACACAGTGACCTATGAATAATTCAAGCATTAAAACAAAAAAAGTGAGAAACAGGTGCAGATGATGACCAATGACCAGGCGGTTGATGCTGAATACCGAGTGGTTGGAACCGATGAGAGGGGAAATGAGGTTGCTGCTGAGGTTGTTACATAAACAAGATATGTTTTAGGCACTTTGTAGCCTGTCACAGTAAAACGCTTGTTCTTATTTCTTTAATTTAATCTACATCATTTCATTTTAGTTAATGTGATGAAATGAGGGCGGGGCAAGGCTTTTGCACAGTACTCTATCTCTTCAGAAAGTGCTTGAATAGTACTTTGTCATTAAGAAAACTGTCTTGTGACTTTTTCATACAATACTAACCTCTACAAGTGGTTTTTAGACTGCACGTACTGTACTGTACAGGGTACAATGATATATTATACAAATATGTATGAAAATGTATTTATTGATAATCATTCTGCGTAAAGGCATCTGCCAAATGCCATACAGTACATGGAAAAGCAAATGTGTAGCTTCATCACATTAAAAATTGACTTAACATTGAAAAAAAAAAAAATCACCCTTCTGTCTCGCCTTAACCTCTGCTGAAGCATGGAAAGAATATCTAAATGAATGAGAGTCAGCGGGGTCATTGTCAGCACTTGTAGTGTTCAGCGACCCTCTTCAAATGCTGGTCCTTATTCTTGTACCATATCTCTAAGCTCTTTTTGTCATGAGACAAAGGCACACACTGACAGATCTGCCCCTGAAAAGAATGAGGGAAGGTCATAGCACGTCCTAGCAAGGTGTTTTTAACCAGTGAAAAGCCACGGTAATTCTTCAGCCACCTGGATGTGTAAACATGGGGTTAAATCTTTCCGTTTTTGGCTTGATATCTAGAAAGTCATTATTTTTGTTACATTAAGTGGCATCTAATATATTTAGAACACTGGCGGCATGGTGGTGTAGTGGTTAACGAGTTTGCATGTTCTCCCTGTGCTTGGTGGGTTTCCTCCAGGTACTCTGGTTTCCTCCCACAATCCAAAGACATGCAGATCAGGCTAATTGGTGTTCCCAAATAGTATGCGAGTGCGTGTGTGTGGAGATCCTACCACAGGGCCTCCATGGTCCCTAGGTGGACTACAGAGGCTCCTAGATGGATTTTTTGGATGGAATATCTGTACTAATAAAACTATTAGTGTACCAAGCAATGTACAGTATGAATCAGAAGGTCTTAATCATATACAGTGGAACCTCGGACTATGAGTAACGCGGTTTATGAGTGTTCCGCAAGATGAGCAAAGATTTTAAAAAAATTTTGACTTAAATTTTGAAAAACGAGCATTGTCTTGGTTTACGAGCACCAAGTATCATGTTTCACGCATGCGCTTCTTGTTTTGACGCCGAGCGTCACGTGATCACAACTGAGCCAACGG